>JABUQX010068454.1:32500-48241 GCA_015478945.1 Trachelipus rathkii | reverse complement strand
TGCTTAGCAAGTAGCATTATCCAGTAGCTAGTTTTGTACAGCAGTTCAAATGTCTTTTGACGTTCCAGTCAACATCTGCCCACGCCTAAAGGTCGTTTTCAAAGCTGAAGTTAATAAAAACTTTTTTTAAGGAACAATATGAAACACAAACAAGGCCTAAGTGGCAATGGCTTTATTACAGCAGTTGAAAAAATGAAACATGTCATAACTCTTGAATCTGAAGAAGTGGTTAATAAATTCATGGCAATAGCCAAGACGTTTTTGGTAAACTTATAAAAGGCATTCATCTCTTCGAATATTTTGAACAAGTCCGAGACAGATATTCAAACTTAATTTTGGTGTTACACATTCTTATTATTATAATTTCTTATATTATATATATATATATATAATATATATATATTATTATATATATATATATATATATATATATATATATATATATATATATATATACTATAATATATAGTATATAATATATATAATATATATAACATATATATCATATTATATATATATAATTATATATTATATAGCTATATATATAATATATTATATATATATATATATATATATATATATATATATCAATTAACTAGATTGATACTTATTTTTTGGAGGAGGGGAGGGGGAAATTAGATATTTAAGTAAAAATAGTAATAATACATTTGGAAGCAGAATGCAAAAAGATGTTTTTGAGAATTTAATTAAATTTTTGTACAAAAAGGTGAAAAATCTTTTATACATGTGTCTTCCCTTTTAAAGAACATTTATACTCATTTTTACATAGTTTCCAAAAATGTCATTACTTTTTTTATGCAAATATCTAATTTCGCCCATAAAAAGGAGTACTAATCTGATAAATAGCATATAAGCCAAAATATATATATATATATATATATATAATAATAATATATATATATATAATATATATATATATATATATATATAGTATACTAATAGTATATTGGTCCAAGGGCCTCCATTCCACTTTCCGCGGGGGGGCCTATTGACCTCTTAGTTACGGCTACTGTATATATAATATATATATATATATAATATATAATCATATATATATATATATATATATATATATATATGTATATATTATATATATATATATATATATATATATATATATATATATGGACATTAACGGCGTTATGTAAGGGGCGTTACAATTGTAACGAGTAACGGTAACGCTTCAAACGATTTTAAAATGTAACGATGTAACGGTAACGCTACCCCTTTTTAAAAATTGTAACGGTGTTTTTCCGTTACTCGTTACTCGTTACATCCTACACACGGAACTCCACTGTGTTGACATTTTTTTTTTATTTTTATGGAAACGAATTTTAGTTTTTCCCAAGAATTTTATATATATATATATATAATATATATATATATATATAGTATATATAATATATATATATATATATATATATATAATATTATATGATATATATATAGGCTTAGCATGCCACTGCCTGAAATGAAATTGATTGCAATACATAAGAACCAGTCTCGGAAGTAAGCAGACCTTTAGGTAGCAGACCCCAGAAACGATTTTGGACCAGGAACTTGAATAATGTTTTTAAAATTAGATGCGCTACGCTAAATATTGCGACGTATGGTGGAAAGGAGGAGGAGATTCTGGAGATGATGAGAGAGAGGAGGATAGACGTGATGGGAATGGCAGAGATGCGAATGAGGGGAGAAGAGAGAGGAAGAGATATGGGAGGAGGATATGTATTGATATATAAAGGGGTAGAGGAGGGAATCAGAAAGCATGGAGTAGGCTTCATAATAGGGCCGAAGATGTCCCCGTTCATACAGACTATAAAAGTCTTACACGAAAGACTTATAAGATGCACTTTTAAAATCAAGGCAAAGAGGTACCACTTCTATCAGGTATATTCGCCGCAACAGATACACTTGTAAGAGGAAAAAAGACAGTTCATGGAAATGTTGTAGGAGAATGTAGAAGACGAAAGAAGAGAAAGGATGTACTGTTTCTGATTGGAGATTTTCAATGCACGAGTGGGAAAGGGAAGAAGAGAACGGGGTGAAGACAATGGTAGGACCAGTATGGGAGAGAAGGAACGGAATAATTGAAATGAGAGATGCTGAATAGATTTCTGTCTGAAGGAAGGGATTTTAAGATCATGAATGGCTTTTTTTTTTCAACGAAGGGACTCGCATAGGTTCGCAAGGTATAGACGGAATAATATCACAGAAGAATTCGATCAGAGATCTATTATAGACTATATAATATCATCTGATAGTAGGATAATAAGGAATGTTAAAGTAATACCTGGAGTAACAATGGATTCGGATCATAGATTATTGATGACGGACCTGGTGGTGAAGGACAGAAAAGCTGCAGAATAAAGAAAAGAGAAATGTGATTAAAGTGGAATCACTGAAGAATGTGACAAGAAAAGGAATATATTAGAAAATAAATGAAGACTTAGAACAATAAGAAGGAGTAGGAAATATGGAGGAGATACAGAAACGATAAGAAGGGTAGCAGAGGAGACTCTAGGCAAAAGATGGGTAGGAGGAATGAAGAAAAGACAAAGTGGCGGACTAAAGAAGTGATGAAGGCAATAAAGAAAGAGGAAAACGGTATTGATGAAATGGTGGCTGAAACATAGAACCGTACAAACAAAGGCTCAGTATGTGGATGCAAGAAATGATGCAGAGAGAGTGAAAAGAAGAGTAAAAGAAGAGGCTGCAAAGAGAGGGGCGGAAGAAATGATGGAAGATGGGAGGGCAGAAAGGAATAAGATTTTTAAACTGGCAAAAACATAATAGAGATCAAAGAGGAAAGTGTTTAACATCAGGTATAAGCAGAGAGAGCGCTTGGTGAAATCAATAGACACAAACAGGAGATGGACGGAGTACTTCAGTGAACTGCTAAATGTGAAAGAACAGGGGGATGAGGAGGGAGAAGAGATGGTGGAGGGAGAGGAAGATGAGGAGGTGGAGGAGATAACTATGGAAGAATTAGAGGTGGCTCTGAAAGCGACGAGTTAAAATTTTCCTCTATATCCGTTAACCATTACCTTAATTTACGAGTTTATAAAATGTTTTATCATCAGATTTTAAATTGTATTAGATTCGATTTCGATAACAGGTAAACTTTTTTTTCTCAAAATTTCCTAAACTTTCCCCTCAATGGGTCAAAATGTGTTTATTCTTACATTGTGATTATCCCGTTTAGTAATGTGTAACATGTTTTCCTTATGCTGTATTCTCATTTCTTATTGGTTCGCTGAAGAAAAAAAGATAGTGACTGTTGCCAGTTCAATGAGTCATTAACTTCTTTAGTTCGCTACTTGAATTGCTTCTTTTGTGACTAGTGAAAAATATAAGAAGTAGGTCTAATAATAAGCGTTGTAATTTATAAAAAATATACATATTTGTATTGAAACTGTAAATTGGTATATCCTATTATTTCTACAATATATCTATTAAAGTATTAAAAATTAGGTATTACGCTTTTGAAAGTAATTTCTTGCAAAGCGGGCAAAAGTATCATCTGCTAGGTCAAAGCCTAAATTATTAAAGTCTCATAGGCATAATATCATTGTTAATATTGCTAGGGATATTATTATTAATATTTTATTTACTTATTATTATATTATTATTATTATTATTATTAATTATTATTATTATTATTATTATTATTATTATTATTATTATTTATTATTATTATTTATTATTATTTATTATTATTATTTATTATTATTATTATTATTATTATTATTATTATTATTATTATTATTATTATTATTATTATTATTATTATTATTATTATTATTATTATTATTATTATTATTATTATTATTATTATTATTATTATTATTTTATTATATATTAATTATTATTATTATTATTATTATTCTTGCAATCTTGTATGGAATTTGTTAAAAGTTTTTATGAAACATTTTCTGTCGATCTCCCGCTCCTTGTCTTAATAAAGTAAATATATATATAATATATTATATATATATATATAATATTATATATATATATAATATTAGTTATATATATATATATATATATATATAATATATATATTTTTATTATCTTTCTTCTTCCTCCCCAAGGACTGGGGGTGAAGGTGCGTGACATGCATCGGAAAAGGAAAGTAGTAGAAGAATATGACACAAGTCGAAAATGAAGGACCGCAAGCCTTACCGCACCCTCTATCCTATCAGTGAGAAATCGTCGCAGTTAGAAAATCCACCCTAAGAGCTTCACGGGACAGCGACGGACCCTCACTATGGCATATCGTCAAAATGTATGGGTTCATCCCCTGGCCCAAATGGGCCACACACAAAACACCTCCATTCACTCCTATTATGCAGCTTTTCTTTCCGCCTCTGCCAAACTCACACCTCTCTCCTTCAGACATTCGTTCCTGAATCAATCCACTTTTCCTTCGGTCTCCCAGCCGGTCGAATTCCCAACATACTCACCACTAATCATCCGCTTAACCAACCGACTGTCATTCAACCTTTCCATATGACCAAAACATCTCAACGTACTTTCATTATTCTCTCATTTACCCTTTCTTCACACCGCATAACTCTATAATACGTTCATTCCTCATTTTATCAATTCTTTTCACACCTAACACACCCTTAAGATTGTCCATCTGAACGCGTTGAAGCTTAAGATCTCTTCCTCTTCATTTCCAAACCATAATCTCACTACTATACCATTAACACAAGTAGACAACATACCCTTATGTAAGACCCTAACGCACTCAAGACTTACGTCCCTTTACATCCACCAACGATTTAACAGCACCAGCCACCCTTCCTGCCATTCATAACTTTCTTACTAACCTCTGCATCATCCGTTCCCTTTTCATCCAACATATATCTTAAATATTTTAAAACTCACACACTTTGCTTCCAGCTGCTCCACCATCTAACATAACCACTTCACACCGTAGGACTGTCTTCACTCACAACCATAACCCTTTACTCTTATCTACGTTTACTTTCAAACCCTCCTTTTACCACCCTTCCAAATCTCTCTACCATTCTCTCAAACTTCTTCAGATTCACTCACACAAAACCAAAATGCAATACCGCATTTAATAGGTAGGGCTACCCTCCACTCACACCAGTCTCCATCATTCTAACACCATTTCCTGCCACCCCCATCTCTATAATTCTTTCATAACCATCCTTTATACAATTGAATAAACCAAGGGGACAATAACACATCCCTGCCCACTCCGCTAATAATATTATTTCAATCACTTTTGAACGCCTTTATATATATATATATATATAATATATATATATATATATATATATATATATATATATATATATATATATATATTATATATAGTATATATATATATTAATATATAGTATATATATATATTATATATATATGAAGGGTTAACGTTAACGATTAACGATAACTTCCGTTACATTCTTTACCGGTAAACGCTTTAATGATTAACGCAGTTAGTTAATTTTTTTTTGTTAACGATTAAAAGGATTAACGGCGTTAACTTTTTCATTAACGGTGCCCACCTTCTGTGTGTGTATATATATCATATATATTATATATATATATATATATATATATATATATATATATATATATATATATATATATATATATATATATAATACACTTTTTTTTTTTTGACATTCTTCTCACCTGAAGCAGCCCACACGACGCTATCATAATTTTTTGTTTCTTTTGTGCGACTTTCAAATAATAGAGGTTCTGGCAAGCAAAGTATGCCACATGGGTAAGACTGCCTATGGCAGTGGTCGGCAAACTCTTTAGGCAACAGAGCCAAATATCAACAGTACAACGATTGAAATTTCTTTTGAGAGCCAAATTTTTTTAAACTTAAACTATTTAGGTAGGTATATTGTTTTTAACTTAATTAAGGTACTCTTCAGCTGTCCTTTGCTAAAAACGTCTTCAATCTTATTGAGGTACGTTCGCTGAGGTCGACCCCTTCCAACTCTCTCATCCACATTCGTCTTGTATAGTTATTTCGTCTATCTCCTTTAGTTCATCCTCTCTGTATGTCCAAACCATCTCAACATACCTTTCTCAATCCTCGACACTGCATCTTCTTTCACTCCACAACGCTCCCTAAAATTAACTTAATACTTTAATTAAAGTTTTAAGTCTTAATTAAACTATGGGTGCGTTGAATAAAATTTGAAATCATACTTAATAACGATATTATTTATTGATAAAATTAAATTGTAAAGTATCCATAAAATTAAATCATGACAATGACTGACAAACACTGATGTGAACAATGGCCTTGCATCTCCTTGGAAAGTTTGGGTAAGTCAGGTTTGTATGATGTTGTTTTTAATTTTAGGTACGATTCCAGTTTCTCATCAATAAGACGACTTCTCAACTTACTCTTGATAAGGTTCATGCCTGAAAATGATTGTTCGCATGAATATGTAGACCGAAATAGGAAAGAACATCAAACGCTTGTTTTTTCATCTGATTATATGAGCCAGAAATACTATTCCAGGTGTTAAAAATCAACATATCTTCCTTCTCCGGGTCTTTCAAAGCAGTCCACTTGTGCTGTGAACAAAGTTTGCATTTGTTTTTCTCCAATATTTCTATATCAGCACAAATACGTTCAAATTTCGAGATTCCCAATTCTTTGTTTTTTAAATCAGGCAATTACATTTCAAAGTTGCCAATGTCAATATTAAAAAGAGAAAAATTTAATTCTGCCACAGTAGCATTAAGAGGTTTTTTAACAAATGCTAACGTAGCATTGTTGTTTCTGAATTCCTGAAACCTGTTGAGAAATGCTTCCTTCATATTTAAAAAGGGTTGTTTTGAAAGAGCAAATGTCAATATCAGAATTATTTTCTTGGCGATGTTTCAACAGGCTTGGAAAGTGAATCAAAGTTTCTCTTTCAAAATCTTGAGCAAAAAGAGAATTTATTTTCGAATGAAATAACTTCTTCTAACATCGAAAAAATTGTGCTTCCTTTCCCCTCTAGTTTACGATTAAGATGATTTAGATGAGAGGTAACGTCTAATATGAAATAAAATTTTTGGATCCACTGATCGTTCGTTAGTTCTGGAACTTCTGGATAGTGAACACCCTTCTCAAGAAGAAATGCTTTAATTTCTGTTAATAAGGAAGCGAAACGTTTCAAAACGTTTCCTCTTGATAATCAACGTACTTTGTTATGCAGAAGAAGATCTGCATATTCGTTCTCCATTTCAACTAAAAATTCTTTAAATTGGCGATAACTAAGAGCTTTAGATATAATTTAATTGATAATCTTAATCACCATTTCCATAACTTTGCAAATTTCTTCTGGAAATGTCTGCGTACAAAGCGCTTCTTGATGAATGATGCACTGGTAAGTAAGTATCTCGTGATTAATTTTTTCTTTCAAAATAGCAACAAACCTGATTCTTACGCCGGTTATACTTTTCGCCAAGTCTGTTGAAATTGAAACAAATTTATCGAGTGGAATATGATGTTTTTCAATGCACTCATTTACAGAACTTGCTATATCCTCTCCACGTGTTTGACCTTTGAGTGGCAATAATCCTAAAAGTTCTTCTTTAGGATTGGATTGAATAAATGGAACAAAATGTGAAACTTGCGCTGTATCATTTATGTCACAAGACTCGTCAACTGCTATTGATAAAGTTGAAACCAATTTAAGATATTCTACTTGCTGGTTGGTTATATTCGAAGACATTTTGAGTGTTCTATCTTTCACTGTTTTAGCAGACAATGATAACTCTTTAATTTTTTTTTAGAATATCTCTCCTTTGTTCTTAAAATCCCGAAATAGCTTTTCGGATGTATTTATAAAACAACTTTATATGTATTCTCCGTCTGCATATGGTTTTCATCTCTTAGCAATCTCTTGACAAACCCAAAAACTTGCAATATTAACATTGTTGGAAGATTGCATCCATTTCCTGGATCATCTGGAGTCTCATTCCTTCTTTCAGATCATCAATATAGCTTTTCGATGCTAGAGGTAAATTAGTGATATGCTACCCTATCTTACTGATCTACGTTCTTCTGACCTTACGGACCATTGGGAGTCTTGCGTGGTGGCGCCTGACATATCCAAAGCTTTGATCGGTTTGGCACGCGTCACTGCTCTCTAATGCTCCCTTCATTTCGGGTTTCCTCTTTCTTTGCTTCCTCTTGTTAAGTTTTCTCCCGATCGCTCTATATCAGCACTCGTTAATGGGGGCGACCTCTTCCTCCTTTCCCTGTTAATTGTGGTGTTTCGCAAGGTTCAGTTCTTATCTCCACCTTTATTCCTACTTTTCATCAACGATATCCTCAGCTGTACTTTCCAACTCTGTTCACGTCTTAATGCGATGATCAACTCTCCACTCTTCTAACTCACTTCAAATCTGCTCCCCTTTTTGTTTCTAGAGTGGCCTCTCGTCTTCAGCTTTCCGATTCTATTCTTATCGATCTGGATGGGATTTCCCGGTGGGTCACCGCAACTTGTAAAATTCAACTCTTTAAAAAACTCAACTTCTTCATACATCTCCCTTTCAAAAACACCTCCCAACTTTCCTATTCCTTCGACGGTCTAAACGGCTCTAACGTTCTCCTGTGAACAACAAAACATTCTTGTCTAACATAACAAATAAATATGTCTTGGAAAACCCTCATATTTCAATGGTTGCTAAGGTGGCCTCAAATAAGAAACTGGGAGTTCTGTCAGGTTGAGGGAGTTTGTTTTCCTCTGCAGACAGTTACCCGACACAATGTAGTGGTATAAAGGCCTTATTGCCTTGTATGGAGTACTGTTCTCACATTTGGGGGGGCTCAGGCTCCACCTTGCTATTGGATAGGGTTGAGTCTAAAGCTAAGAGATTAATAAACAATTGTCCCCTACTTTCTAACTCTCTTGACCTCTATCTCTGCGACGTGACGTTTGCGCACTATCTTCGCTTTCTATTATGGTACTACAACGGTAGATGCTCAGGGGAGTTGGCCACTCGCATTCCACCTCCATTGCGTCGCCCTCGCAATACAAGGGGTGCCTTGCTCTCGCACGAGTTTTGCGTGAGTATTGAGAACCCCAGACTTGTTCGTTGTGGTGCCTCTTTCTTTCCTGCTACTACTGTTCTGTGGAACTCCTTGCCTTCTTGCTGTTTTTTCCAACTATATTTAATCTTCCTCCTTTAAAAGCCCACCTCTACGCTCAACTGAGCAGATTTCCCTTAGGCTGGGAATTTGGGTGGGTTTTTTTTTTCTTTAATGTTTTATTTTCCGCAATCTCTTGACAAACCCAAAAACTTGCAATATTAACATTGTTGGAAGATTGCATCCAGTAATTAAATACAGAATTTGATTTTTCTTGACTCTTCTGAAGTTCCTCAACTTCTTTCTTCCTTTCATCACCGACATGATATTTAGTACTGAATGACACGTGTTTAGTTGTAAAGTGTAAGTGTCTCTCCAAATTTGATTTCATGCTATGAGCCAATTTTTTCTTACAAACAAGACAGGTCAAAAGGCCATTTAAGCTTTGAATAAACGTGAAAGTCTCGGTTCATTCAACTTTAAATTCATGGTTTTCGTCTTTCGTTTTTCTTTGCTTCTTCTTTGTAGCCATGTCAAACAGGGCACCTAGACAAATATTTCATTTTATAATTGTCGTAGATAGAACAGCATTACTTATTCTATTTACAAATTTATATTATTTTATATATTTTTAATCCCAATGAATAATAACAATAAACTATCTTCCTTACAAAATGACAATAATAATAAAGCCACAAACACAAAATAATTGTAATTCTTAGCTTGATGATAAAAATACCAGTAGGATCTACAGCTGGTTGGAAAAATACAGGTAACTTTATGATTCGAGTAGGAACTTTTGTCACACGCGCGCGGTTTGTGGACGCTACTAGCACTAACAACTGCCTAATGAGACTGTTGATTGACTGGCTCACTCAACTCGTTCATGAAGCGCGCGCTCCTCCCCAACCGAAAGGCTGGTGGGGGAACCTTTGAGTGGAAGCAAAGCGCTTTGGAAAGAGGCAGGTGGAATTGCCAACTATAGGGGTTCGTAATTTAACTACAATTCTAGTCTTTATTGTGGGGGCAGGCACTCTGAAGTAATACAATGTAGAACACGATGCAAAGATACGACTCGACGATACGAGTTGACATTTAATCTTTCTGGAAATGTTTTCTCATTAAGTCGCTTCAGAGCACTCGCCTAAAGATAAAGACACATAAACACCAACTAAGTATGTAAAAATAGAAGTAAGAAAACCAGTCATCACGAAATTTCAATTGCACGTGGAATTTTATGGAAGAGCCACACTCAAGGGACCAAAGAGCCGCATGTGGCTCGCGAGCCGCGGTTTGCCGACCACTGGCCTATGGTATAAATAATAATAATAATAATAATAATAATAATAATAATAATAATAATAATAATAATAATAATAATAATAATAATAATAATAATAATAATAATAATAATAATAATAATAATAATAATAATAATAATAATAATAATAATAATCTTTTTGAATTGAGTTTGATTTGCTTTTAATCTATTAATTATAAATTGCTTACCAAAATTATTACTGCCTTATTTAGTATTATCATTATTGTCAATTATTCAGTCATTATTTTGCTGAAATATAAATTTAAAAAAAAAAAAAAACAGTGATGTCACGAAGGAAGAAAAACTCATGAGGTACAGTATGTATTTTTTAAAAGTATTTCCTCTCACACGATTATTAAGTGTTTTAAACGTACTCTCTCCTTCTCTCTCTCTCTCTCTCATTCTCTTCATTCTCTCTCTCTCTCTTCTTCTCCTCTCTCTCTTCTCTCTCTCTCTCTCTCTCTCTCATCTCTCTCTCTCTCTTCTCTCTCTCTCGTCGTCTCTCTCTCTCTCTCTCTGCTCTACTTCTCTCTCTCTCCCTCTCTCATCTCTCTCTCTCTCTCCCTCTCATCTCTCATCTCTCTCTCTCTCTTATGGATGTCTATTTATTATTATTATTATTATTATTATTTTATATTAATAATTATTAATTAGAAATTACTTTATTTATTATTATATTATTATTATTATTATTATTATTATTATTATTATTATTATTATTATTATTATTATTATTATTATTATTATTATTATTATTATTATTATTATTATTATTACATTATTATTATTATTATTATTATTAATATTTATTATTATTAATTTATTAATATATTATCTATTATTTATTATTAATTATTATTTTATTATTAATTATATTATTCTTATTATATTATTATTATAATTTAGTTCAGTAGTATAGTACGTAGTAGTAGTAGTAGTAGTAGTAAGTTAGTAGTAGTAGTAGTTAGTAGTATTTATTTATTCTCATTCTTTTTAAATAAATTGTGATTGACGTTGAAATTTGAAACAAATAAATATTAATTTTATTTTGATTGAAAAATACACAATAATATTGAAATGCTGGTAAATAAAATGAAGAAATAAATAAATTAGATAGATTTGAAAGATTATAATTTCAATCATGTAGTGCTTTGACCTCTTTACCGGGGGGGGAGAGGGGAGAGGGGAGAGGGGAGAGGGGAGATTCTAAACCCTACCTGAGTCGTTACCACCAAGGTATAAGACACAAGGATATTAGTTATGCATGTGCTTACTAATACCCTACTAGTGGTGGTAGTAGTATTAGCAGTAACAGTAACCATAGAAGAATTATCAGTAACCATGCTAGTTAGTGGTGATAGTAGTAGTAAAGGTAACCATAGTAGTAGTAGTACCAGTAAAATTATTTGTGGTGATAGTAGTAATAGCAAAAGTAACTAAATTAGTAATAGTAGTAGTAACAATTCCAGTTGTAGTATTATTAGCAGTAACCGTAATTTTAGCAGTATTATCTGCAAAATAACCTAAAGTTGTTCATATATAATTATATATTATATATATATATATATATATATTATATATATATATATATATATATATATATATAATATATATATATTATATATACTAATTATAATATTATATCGAATCCCACCCCCCGCCGCAAACCGCACACGCTGAATAGATGCGAACAACCTGCACATATTTGTTCAACCAGCGCCCGTGTGTCCAACTTATTGTATGTACCCATCAAAGCCGCAAAATGCGTGCTATACCTTTGCAATCCTCTAGTAGTATGTGAAACCACTGCTCTAAAATGCCCACCAGAGACATGGATGACGCCAGTCTCTGAACAGTTGTCAACTGATGAAAGCCCATGGATCTCGTTGCGTAAGTGAATTTACTCTCTGAATGTGTTCTTTTTTATATGCTATGCGAAAACAGATTTATTTTGGCATGCTCGTGTTCTGTCTGTATCTTTTGTGTATTGTACCGTATATCAATTATATATATATATTGTTATATCATGTTTAATCAGAGCTTTTTCTACTTTTTTTCAAATTGGCGACATGGAAGAAAGCTCTAGGGTAATAGCTGACAGTTTGAGCTTTTCATATAAGCTCGATGATTAATATTTCAAATAAGCTAATATATGTATAATGGGAATCACTTTTAATTCTATAATCTATTTGAAAACTAGGAAATTACTTGAGTACATATTTATATGATGTATTCGTGATAACACCCAGTTAGAGGTTCCGGTAATGTTACGAACAACAACAACTGCAAGTTTATGACAACCTCACACTCTCAAATATATGTATCAATCATCTTTCTGTTCTTTTATACCATAAATGGTATATATTAACTATCCGAGCCTCTGACAAAATAAGACACCTTTCAAATATTTATTGTATACCCTTGGAGAACTCATATACACCATAGAAAAAATTGATCAAAGGTAACGCTAAAAACTCCAGAAAACGTATTAGAGTTTCGAGACCGCGCACTCCAGAGATACCCCCACACCCTCCTCAGGGCTCGGTATATCATCAATGGCCCACAGAACTTGTGTGAAAGTCACTCCATGTGAAATGCTTTCAAAAAAATTATTAAGGACAAAATAGTGTGTTAAAATTGTTGGTTGTTTAAGTGATGTTATTAGATATTTTCATAAAAATTTAGATTTTGAAAAATTTAAAAAAAACTAAATGTGGGTAAATATCACAATAAATTTAAAGATTTAAAAACATTAAGATTATTTGATTCTTAGCAAAGAAAACTATTAAGATATTTTCGTTTTACATCGCGTAGTAACATTGGTAAGCGTATTATGCGATTTTTGGTAATTTCTTTTTCGATATCAGCTCTAATAGTTTTAATTAATATTGAGGAGATACATTGGATTCTTCTGATCGCTCAGTTCCTTGCACAGAAAACAGTTTCCTCTCGTATTGCTTTTTGCACTGGTGAGATTAGTCTTATGTATACACACTCGTTTCGAGCTAACCAATGCAGACAAATTTCTCCTATAGTTAGAGTACATCAGTACAACAAAACTGTCAGAGACGTTGTCTATGTATACGGTATCGAATCTTTTTAAAATAAAGTTATACTATATATTTGTCTGAGGTTTGATATTCGGCAGCTAGCCCTCACTAGGGTTACTTTAGTGATAGCTGTGTATATCCTTCATAGGAATAAAGTTTACAAATCAGACCCTAAAGATTTTATGCTTGATTTTCAGGTATAGAGCGCGAAAGCCTCGTAGCGCCGAATGAAAAACTAGCTCAGATATGAGAAGGAAACCTATGTTAACACTCCAACAATGTACATTTAAAACTCATCCTGCATGAATTGTTATGATTGTGTCATGTAATCTTTCATAAAAATTAAAACCTGTAAAGATTTCAAAAGTCTTTCGATTGGCTGTAAGACCTCATTGAAACAAAATGCAAATTTACACACAATAAGCTAATTCGATTGGTATGACGCACTCATGCCTCTTCCCTCTAAATAATTGATAAAGATTGAGAGGAGATGAGAGCTATTGATAATTTGTAATAGAAGGAGGTTTACACTGTATTATCCGCGCTAAAAACAATAGATAAAAATAGAAGCATGAATTAATTCATTTAATTACTGTACCCCTAGTTTTTTACATAAGATTGTCATTGCCTAGTGTGTTGGAAACCATATATAAACATCTTGAAACGAAAATAAGAAAAAGTTCAAAAAAACACTTATACACATAAATTATATTCCGCAGCATTAGAGAAATAGAAAAATGTAGAAATGTTATAGACTTTAAATTTTCTTTATGCTGTGAGATAGATACATGTTCTTTTCTCGGTTTACAGAAGGAATTACTCCCGCCTCACGCTAAATTTCACCACATTGAATGAAAACGTTTGCTGATTAACCCCTAAGGTAATCTGTTTTAAATTTTAATATTTCATTTTTGTATATAAACTTTTAATATAAGTAAATATAATTATATATATATTTAATATAGATATAGATATTATAATTATATATATATATATTATATATATATATATAATATATTATATATATATATATATATATAAATATATATAATATATATCTATTATATAATAATATATATATATATATATAATATGGCATAACACATATTGTAAGTGAGTAGCGAATCACTGGTTGAAATAAGCCCTGTTATGAGCAGCTTTAACATACTCTCATCGTGTGTTTATTGAGGTATCGTACCTGCAGCTGAAAAAAAAATAAATATAGTACATAACAAAATTATACTAGAATTTACCAATATAACTAATGTTTTAGCTAGTCGAATTTACTTCACATGTTCCCTAATTAAATTTTAGTTAGTGTCACCATCTAATTTGGTGAGAATATAGTTACAGCTAACTTTGTCTGACACAACTAAAGTTATGTTAGCGTACTATTATACTTAATGTAAATAGTTCCAACTGACTTTAGTTTAGAAACAAAACTGACAAAGTTGGTTTAATTATCTGCTTTTAATATATTACAATATCATATAGTCTTTGAAGAAATAGTTAAAAGTTATAGTTAAAAGTTGAAGCCTATTGAGGCTTTCAAAGCTGGCACTTAATTGGAACCTACGTGAAGATATCTTTGGAAATTTTTTTTGGGAAGGTTCCAAATATAGCCATACAGAATGGCTCCATTTGGAATACTTTGAGAAATACCAAAAATAACCATAAAAGATGAAAACATATTGTACTTAATTATTTTTTTTCTTTTATTTTTTTTTTTTTTTAATTTCACTCCTCGAAGGGAGGTATTTATCCCTCATCCGGGAAACCTCAGACCAAAGGATGAGGGATTTTGTTTACCCCCAGCACCCCTGAACACATGTGCCTGAAGTGCGCAGAATGGCACCCCATATCTTCCGCGATCCACATGGCATTCCTTCCAAAGCCAGGGAACAATTCGTCATTCCCATTGCACTGCGTCCACCCAAGTCCTCATTCCCGTTCAGGAGTACCGTCCACCCCCCGAGACTGTTTTCAGACTTCCTCGCCCGAGCGACACCGACCCGTCGGGAACTAGTCCTGTTTTAAACCAGCCCAACAGCGTAAGCGAATCAGTTTGACGTACGGGGAATTATATGCACTTACAAATGAGCTATGATATCACCACAGCAACCGTGAGGGAGAAAATAAAATATCGTAACGCCATCTATACCGAGATAAAGTAGAAACTCAATCATCATTGTCTCACGCCATATTTTGACGGAGAACCAACAAAGAACAATCTCTCACCACCCTATACCACCCGGAAA
>JABUQX010068454.1:12500-30000 GCA_015478945.1 Trachelipus rathkii | reverse complement strand
TATATATAGATTAATATATATATTATATATATATATATACATAGATAAAAATAATATATATAAAAAATATATATTATTATATTATATATAATACATATATACTTATATATATATATTATATAATAATATAATATATATTATATTATATTAAATAATATATATATAATATATATATATATAATATTATATATATGTAGATATATATAACTGTAGATTATATATATATATATAATATATAAAATAAAAAATATAATAATATAATATATAATAATATATAACATATAATATAAAATATAATACTAGTTATTATATATATATATATATATATATGTACAAATAATTTATATATATACAATATTATATTATACTGTAGAATATATATATAATATATATATATATATATGTAGATACTATATATATATATATATATATATATTATATATATATTATATTATATATATATTTTTTATATTTATATATTTTTAGTATCCAATATTATTATAAAGCATATTAATATATATATATATATATATATATTAGTATATATATATTTCTATATATTCATATATTATATATATATATATATATATGTATATATATATACTATAATATATATAATATATATATATATATATATATTAAATTAACAACCATGTTTATTAATTCCAATTAGTCTTTACATAGCTTGCTAGCGTTTATTAGCACCGTATTAATAAAAGATTTTAATTAATTAATAAATGACAAAATTCTGAGACTTTGTTAATTAAAATATTTAAAAATATTCAAATTAATTAAAAAAAAATTCTCCAATTTAATTAGTTTCATTCATTCAATGGAAATCTTTGAAGTTAAAAAGGGATAAAAAATGAAAGAAGTTTCTTTGTTTATTATTTCATACTTTCTTATTATATTTTATTTTTCATTCTCTTGTCTTGTCTTGTCTTGTCTTGTCTTGTCTTGTCTTGTCTTGTCTTGTCTTGTCTTGTCTTGTCTTGTCTTGTCTTGTCTTGTCTTGTCTTGTCTTGTCTTGTCTTATCTTATCTTATCTTATCTTATCTTATCTTATCTTATCTTATCTTATCTTATCTTTATGTTATTTTTATGTCATCTTACCTCCTCTTATTTTACCCCTCTTATCTTATTTATATTTTAATTTTCAATATATTTATTTTTTTCTTTTAGAGCAAAGTTATTCTTCTGTGTTCTAATTTAAAATTATAGGCGAGGAGAAAGAAAGAGAGAGAAAGGGGATCTACCTCCTATTTTACATCTTATCTTTTATTTTAATATCTAAATTATTTTTTTATCTTATCTTATTTTACCAATCTCATCTTATCTTATCTTATCTTATCTTATTTTTTATTTAATCTTATCTTATATTATCTTTATGCTAATTATAATCTTATCTTATTTAATATATATATATATAATCATACCTTTTATCTTTTTCTTATTTAACTACCGTGGCTGAAAGGAAACGAGACTGAGTCCCGAAGAAACAGGATCAAGGTTCGATCTCTCGTCCGGCTTCTAGGTAGCGAATACCTAAAGAAGTTGTACTCCTTAAATAGTGCTGTGCCTATGAGGTCTAATCTTTAAAAAATATATATATTTTTAATTAATTCCTATTCTGACTTTCTTAAAAAGTTCTTGTGATTTCTTTCTCATTATTAATTTTTTTTTTATATGATTATTATTTTAATAAATAATTAATAATTTTTTAAAATATTTTTTCCATTAATATGTTTTTAAATTTAATTTCTTAAACTTAATATATTTTCTTATTCTTATTTTCTTAAATATAATTATGATTTTTTTATATATTCGATATGCTAATGAACAAAATAACGGTAACAAAAAAATAATAATACTACTACTACTTCTACTACTACTACTACTGCTACTACTACTACTGCTACTACTACTACTACTACTACTACTACTACTACTACTACTAATTAATAATAATAATAATAATAATAATAATAATTAATAATAATTAATAACTAGTAATAAATAATCAATAATAATAATAATAATAATAATAATAATAATAATAATAATAATAATAATAATAATAATAATAATAATAATAATAATAATAATAATAATAATAATAATAATAGTCAGACTATATAAGTCCAAATAATTATGAATAATAATAATAATAAGAGCATACGCAATAATAAAAAATTAAAGAAAATAAATAATTATGATAAAACTCAATAAATTAATAATATATACATAATATTATAAATTAATAAGAATTTTGCAATAATAATAATGTCAAAAAAGTCAGACGTATTACCATTTAAGATCCAAACAACTGTAATCTTCCTTTAGCACAAGAAGATAGCTTTGACAGGAACAACCATCAACGTTGTGGTGCAATTTAACTGCCCGGGAGTCAGGACGACGTCGATATATATTGGATACACGACGAAAGATTGCGGACAGGGCATATCAACAATCTCTACTAGTCCCAGCAAAATCTTTGAACATTTCAACACGGAACATGGTCAACAATATTAGTAATTTATTATAACATCCATAACAATTATTAATACGGATTCATGTGAATAAGTCCAGAAAACTTAAAAAAAATTGCGGAAGCCTTCTACATCAAAACACGACAGACCATACATTAACATTAAAATTTAATGTTTATATCTGTCAGACTCTATATAGATTTAAGTTTATATTAAATAAATTATATATCCAATTTAGACTCATTCGGACTAACAGAGTAATCCTTCTGTAGATTTCTCTAAGGATGGATGACGAAACGCATTAAACTTGTAAGATTGCCTCAACGGGACTTTCTATATGGTCGGGATGACAAACTTTTGTATAAGTGTAATTATTTGAAAGATTATTTTAAAGAATTAAAAATGTCCAAAGATAAATATTTAGAACATTGGAAATAAAATCAAAAACTTTTATAAAATCAAAGACTGATGTTGAATTCCTAAATAAAAATAATAATAATAATGAAGATAATAATATAATAATAATAATAATTAATAATAATATTATAATAATAATAATAATAAATAATAATAATAATAATAATAATAATAATAATAATAATAATAATAATAATAATAATAATAATAATAATAATAAAAATAAATAATAATAATAATAAAAATAAAATAGCAATAATAATAATAATAATAATAATAATAATAATAATAATAATAATAATAATAATAATAATAATAATAATAATAATAATAAATTTAATAACAATAATGTTGATAACAATAGTTTAATTTCATAGTTGGTTAACTTTGTTATGATATTTAAATTTTTTTCAATAACACCCTTAAGGTACTTAAAGTTATCTATAAATTCAATTATGTTTTTATCTCTGCAGATACTGAAGGGCGTAACAGAAGAAGAGTGAAGAGAATAAGTTTATATTTAGCACTTCAAGTACTTTATTTCAGGGTTGGGCCAAAAAAAACAGCCCAGCGGGTTTTTTTTTTGTTTGTTTTTTTTTGGGTTTTATTGGGCCTTTTTGGTCTTTTATAAGTTTTATTGGGCATTTTTAAAATTTCTATTTTTAAAGTAAAAATAAAATGATCAATAATAAATGAATTTGTTTTTTAATGTCATTTTAATATTATTTTACAAACAAATTAATAAATAAGTATAAAAATTTACAAATTAAGCATATAATTTGGTAACAGAGATTGTCCCATTCCCACTACTGAATGAATGTCATTGCCTAATTATTGAAACTTGTGAAGGTAAATGGCATTGCTATTGTTACAGGTTATTGATAGTATTGATATAACAGGACTATCTTAAGTAAAGCAATTAACTAATATATTTAAATTTATATTATTTTTAACATTGAACATCGTTGTCTTCATAATCTGAGGCTCTGGGAAACTAGTAAGTTAGCTTCCAATAGTTCAGTTGTTGTTACCTAGAAACTAGGCAGGCTTGCACCAGATACCTCCCTAAGGAGTTACCCACCAACCCACCAGGTCTGGGCTTTTATGGTAAAACCCGGGTAAAATTGGGAGATTTGGGTGAAAAAAATACAGTATATGTATATTTAAAAAATGAGTAAGCCACACTGTAGAAAATTCAGAAATTTTAAAATTATATATATATATATATATATATATATAATATATAATATAATATAGTATATAATATATATATATATATATATAAAATATATATTATAATATATATATATATATATATATATATTATATATATATATTATATACTATATATATATATATAATATTATAATATAATATATTATATATATAATATTATAATATATTATATAATATATATATATCTATAATAATATATATAATATAGATATAATTATGAAAGTAATATAGTTATATAAATAACATGTACTATATATCTATAGTATTATATTATATATATAATATTATATAATCTACTAATCTGACTAAATTGTTATATTATATTATATATATATATTTATATTATTATTAGTATTTTATAATTATAATTAAATGTATAATAACTTATTCTGTGTCAATTATGTTAGGAGTTGTGTTTCCCCACAGGGTTTCAGTGCTGGGGACACTACTATTGTTCGTCATACATATAAATGATTTAGCCCAAGGACTTAAATGCAAGGTTTCTAAGTTTTGCAGATGATATTATAGTGGTTACCTCAGTTAGGAATAGTGAAGAATGAATAAAGATTCAAAATAATTTTTGAGTAAACATCTTGTTGGGCAGATAGGTGGCAAATGAATTTTAATTCTTCACCTTGGATTACTTAATAAAAGTTTTAACTACGATACGAATGGGGATTGGCTTGAGTCTGTGGACAAAAAATATTTAGGTGTGATTATATAGCTCTCCGTTAATTTGAAGTAGCTATCAGTTGTTATGGATAAGACAAAGGAGAAAAGCTAATAGCATGCTGCGGCATTATTATAATCGCAATATTGTTCAAGAGCAAGGGAAGTATTAGTTAAAACTATATAAAGCTATGTGTAGGCCAGTTATTAGAGTTATTGATGCACCCAAGTTTTGAGCCCCTTATTTTAAAGAAAGATCTATAGATTAAATAGCATAGGTGAGAGTGTTTGCAAACAGATAGAGCCCAACAAGGATGATATCTGCATGGTTTGAATCGACGTAAGAGCTAGGAGGAGAGGCTAAAGGAGTTTAGGAAAATATTTTCTGATAGAAAGGTGATTTCTCATAGGGAACAGGAACAAGTATACCAAAAAATATTTACATCCATTGATATATTAACTTATTACAGGACAATAAATTTCTTTATATAGAGCACGAACGGTGAGACAGGGGGTCATAGTAAGAAAATTAAGAAAGCATGTCATCTTGATATAAGGAAGCTTTCATTCAGTAATGCGTATATTAAGATTTTGGGAATGGTTGCTACGGAGGTTGTGGAGTGCTACCGATTGCAACATTCAAAGGAAAGGGTTGGATAGGATGTATGTATGGTTTGGGTAACATATAGTTATATTTGATTAAGTCCAAATTGCGCGAGTTTTTAGTTACAGTAGTTATTAAGGTTAAAACTGCATGAGTTAAATTTTCTAAAGGTTTTGGTTAGCATGTACTTTAGCTGTAGTTTTTCCTTTAGTGGTAGACTTTATGCATTACTATGTAAGTTATAGACATGCCTCAAGACAGAATCCTACTTGGCATTGAGCATCTTTGTATATTAAGATGACTATGTATGACCATAACAAAACCCATAGGGTGCTTTTGGATTTGCATGAAATGTTGTTTTGGTGATTGGTTCTATTTGTGTTGACTGGGACAGTCTCTAATAGGCCCATGTGGCTTCTTTTACTGTTCTATATTTATTTCTAATGTATTCTACATATGTATATCGATAGGATTTTCTGCATGGGTAATCGGTAAGTTATTCGGCATCGTAAAATAATTATTGAATTACTTTCGATTATTTTTTTAAAAAACAATATTTATAATAGAACATCGAAGTTATTGACTCTATCATGCATCCGTTATCAAGTTTTGCAGACTATATCTATAAAGAGCACGTGAGATAATGTTGTATTTAGGCTTGCTGTGTATAATTTCCTGGTATTTGTATTAGACCTGTTGTGTGTATTTCTGGTATTTGTATTAGACCTGCTGTGTTACGAGATTCGGAAGGTTGGAGATCGGAAGGGTTGTATGTCATAATATTTATTCTTTTATTTTTAATAACTTTTTCTGTTGGTTATTTTGTTTTGTTTTTTTATCATATTTTATAATGAAAATAAAGGAATAATGAAAAAACTCTTCGGAGACGTTTTTAAATTGGTAGGAAAACTTATTTCTCTAATTATATGTCAAATGATCTTCAATCAGCTCATAATCTATTGGTACTATAAACGATGATATTTATAATGATTTATTTTAAAAAGCGCTAGGAAAACAACTTTTTATTTTTTTTTCTCGTTTGCGTAGGAAAGAAGGAACTGTATCATAACTCAAATCATGTATTAGGATATTGATATATTAATATCGATTTTATTTTATCAGATTATCGATACAATGATATCAATATTTTTTAATATTTTAAATTTAATTATGGAATCTAGTTATCATCTTCTATTCAATTTAAAATTTTAAAAACATCATTTTTCTTTTTGTATTAAATTTTAAAAACTTAATATTCTTCACTATTATTTCAAATTGTTAAATGTTAATATCAGTTTCCAATCTTTAAATAAAATATCCACATTGTCCTGCAATCTTTCAAACATTTAATAATTTAGTTGTTATAATTGCATATTAGTAATTTTTAAAAATATCTTTCAAATTGCTGAAAAAGGAGCAAAAATTTAAAAAAAAAACAAAAAAAAAACTTGCAGCTGGGATTTTTTGGGTTTTATTAGGTGACCTATTTTTTTTTTTGAGGTGGGTTTTTTAATGCCCACCCTGCTTTATTTAGTACTATTCAAGATCAATCTGTCAAACTTACATAAATATTACATAGTTTCCGCTCGATATATAGTGAAAATTAATCAGAAGATTCTAACTTAATGTTAAAAATCATTGAAACGCCTAAAAAGCACTAATAATGCTAAAAAGCACAAACATTCATCTAGTGCCAAATATTCGTCACCCTCCGAATGTACCCCTATATTATTGAAAAGAAATATTGTCCACATATATAAATTACTTTAAACATCAGTTAATAAAAACCAGGTCTGTGCTCCCCATAACCAGAGCTGCGAACCGGAGTCGAAATTTTATCGAGAGGTGGAGCAGAATCCGAAATTTTTTGGGTGGTGGTGCCAGATCCGAATTTATTTTTGGGGTGGAACCGGAGCGTGAGACGGAGCAGACAAAAAATTTGCGGTTCCGGGCTCAGGTAATCGCAAATATCCTTATCTTGCAGAAAAGAAAATTCAAGCAAGGGATTTGACTATATGAAAATTTTGTGCAGAATAGAAACATCTATTAATTTCTTTCGAAAATAAAAAAAGAGATTTTGATTCAAATGACATGAAATATTAAATGTAAATAAGGGAAAGAATGTTAACTGAAAACAAAATATTTCTGTCAACCTTCTGTGTTAATCTATAGTTCAGAATCTTTCTCAGAACTGAAGGTCTGATATTCAAAACTAGTTAGGAAGGCCCTTTGTGAACTACGACTTAAAAAATGAATAACAATATCGAACAAGGAATCTGGGTCAGAGTCAGGAAGTTCATCAGTTTAAGGAGTTATTTTTAGTGTTATCTCGTAGTTTCAGCTTCACCCATTTAAAAATTTCGGAACCGACTCAGGTTCCGGCTCCGATTTCAGCACCGACTCCTGATGAAAACTTCATACTTAAGTTTGAAGTTGAAAAAAATAGTCCCCATCAGTGGTGTTGGTATATATGTGTATGTATTTGAAAAATAGTTAAGTGAGTATATATATATATATATATTTATATATATAAAATAAAATACACTATTTTCTAGGACTCGATCGAAAAAATTGCATATTTCAATGAATTATATTATATGTTTTATTTATTCTAATAAATGTGCAATATATTTTAATTATAATATACTCTCATAATAATGTTTAATTAACTAAATTAATTTTCAAATAGTTGAAAAATAGGAAAAATCGGTTCTTTTAACTCTTTCTAAATATTCTTTATAACTCTTTCTTACATTAAGAAAAAATAGCTGTAATTTTAGAAGTTAAATAATTTTTATATATTCCTATATCTAGGTTTCACATTTCTGAAACAATCTTTTTCTTTAAAATAAACAAATATTAAAAAGATTATCATTATCTTTTTGCAGCTCTATGAAATTTTTAAACATTTTACTTATATAAACTGAATTTCAACACTATAGTTTTACTTTTCTTGTTTCACTATACTACTATACTATACTATATACTCACTATATACCCTTTATGAAGTTTACATTTCTCTCTCAATGAAACACTAATTTATTTTTCTAAATGCTGATAATAATTACCGGTTAAAAATAACTATCAATTTTAAGATGTTATACAATAAATAATATATCTAAAAATGTTGAATAATTTAGGAAAAATCTTTAAAATCGAGAGATTGTGATTATGTAAATGTGTGAAAATAAAACCGCCAAAAGCATTATATTTGGGTATAAATTTTTATATTTATTATTAGCAGAAATACATAGATTTCTGGTACTAATCATAATTTAAATAATTATTATATATAGGTATATAAAAACAAATATTGATAAATATTTACGATTTATAGTAAAAACGTCAATATATTAAGACTACCTATAAAACTATTAATAAATCATTTTCTGCTTTTTGAAATTGCGTTTCATGAAACACATTTATTTTTTCAAATGCTGGAAAATACCGTTAAAAACTCAATTTAGATTTACCAAAATAATTTCAAAATGTTGATAATTTAGGAAAAATCGACTTTTAGAGTTCTAAAATTTGTAATGTGAAATTTAAGAAAAAGCGTATTTGAGAAGTTAAAATTTATTAAAACAGGTTTTCACAACTAATGAAAATATTTGGTATATTAAAAAACAAATATTGGAAATTTCATTTAAAAACGTCAATTTAGACAACTTAAACTATTAATAAATTCACTTTTCTGCTTTTTTGAAATTGGATTAAGTTGTTACAATTATTTTTTTCAGATGCTGAAAAATATCGTTAAAAAACTCAATTTTAAGATTACCAAATATTCAAATGTTTGAAAAAGTGAAAAAAATCGTACTTTTAAGGAGTTCTAAATTTGTAATGTGAAGAAAATTTAAGAAAGCGTAATTTTAGAGTTAAAATTTTTTTATAAAACAGTGTTATCTCAACAACTATAATTGAATAAATATATTTGGTATATTAAAATAACTCTAAGGATAAATATTTAGAAATTTATCATTAAAAAGACTGTTCAAATTTTTAGAGGAACGATACTACTTAAAACTTATAATTAAATTATAAATCACTAATCTTGACTTATTTTCATATCATTATCTTTACATTCGCACACATTCAGGAATATCTGGATGCATCTGAAGCTGCTTCATCTATACTGAAAATCCTTTAAATTCAATTATAAGATTATTTAACCAAATATTTATAATAAAATTCAACATTCACGAACTTCAGGGAACTTGTCACTTACCGTATGACCTTTTTACCAGAAAGTTAGCTTCATATGTGAAAAATTATAAATTTCAAGAGCGTATAATTTAT
Organism: Trachelipus rathkii; assembly: GCA_015478945.1. Lineage (NCBI taxonomy): Eukaryota > Metazoa > Arthropoda > Malacostraca > Isopoda > Trachelipodidae > Trachelipus > Trachelipus rathkii. The sequence goes on along the minus strand of JABUQX010068454.1, from coordinate 20,286 downwards.
TTATAGAAGTTAATTTATTTTTTATATTTTTAAAAACAGGTTTTCAACATTTCATTAAAATTTATTTTGCCATGCCACTGATGTTAAAAATAATATTAGTGAAATTTTCTACTCTTGGTATACTTCAAGATTAATACTCCTGCTACATGCTTTGGTTAATTAAATTTTCACTTTTGCAATAATATTTTACAAGATGTTAAAAATTATGAAACAAACATCATTATTTTTCAAATATCTCTAAACATATTGAGTAATAAAAGCAATATTTTAAGATATATTTTATCTCCAAATATTAAAAATTTCAAATGTATGAAATTTTAGGAAAAAATTACGTTAACTTTATAAAGAGTTCTCTATAAATTTGTTAAATATAGTGAAAAATATTTATATTGGGTAATAAGCATAGTTTACAGTTGTGTAAGTTTGAGATTCTATTTATTATTATAACAGGTGAAATTTATAACTAATTGAAAATATTTGGTATTATAAATATATCATTTTAATATATTAAAATATTTCATTTAAAAAACAGCTCATTTAGAACGCTCACTCTATAAAAAAATTAATTCTTTTTTCATTTAACTTCTTGAGAATATATTTGACTAATATATCATATTAATATAATTCACGACTCCTTGTCGGACCTTTGATCGACGATTATGGCTTTCACATGCCTCGTATCATGACTCCCGTTAACCACTACCACATACCTCACCTCTCTCTATCGCAGAGATTCTCTCAGCACAAATATTCCTATATCACTAGGCATATAAAGGTGCAAAACCAATCTCAGGAACATCTAAACAAGATCCCCTTTCACATCCTCTTCAAGGCTCACTTATCTCTAATGCTCTCTCATGTTTCGCACAAAATTTGTATACGCATATTTACAAAGACGCGAAGCAGTTCAGATCTATCTAATAAGGACCTGTGAACCTACTTGTTCCTCTCATCTATACAAATATCTATGTTTATTATCTGACAATCCTCTAATACCTGCCACCTAGAATAAATATACTGAGACAAATAATAAATTGTACTTCATACTAAATTATATCTACAACTCTTATACTGATATTAACCAAAGATATCATCGCCACTCAATTTAATTAAATGGACATCTCCTCAAAAACCTATTAACATTAAATATTACTACCTAAATCTTCCTTGTCTCCTACTATGGAGCGATGTCGCTATATTCTTCTCAATTATGCCATATATATCACATACTGTTTTAACTGTCTCCAATGACCAAATTCCCTCCGTGAGAACCAATACCCGTTCCACACAAAGATACATATCATTCAACTTATACTCTAGAATGATATTCTCCGCCACTCATTTAATCTCTACACATCCGCTGTAGACGTAATTTTAAAGGCAAAAATCGTATAGACCTACTTCTTATGCGAGCACTCTCATATAAATATATCCTTTACATGAGAGCGCTGATTAAAGAAATTTGTTTAGCTAAAATGCAGATAATTTTAGGAGAGATTATACCCCAAATTTTCCTCCTATAAATCCTTCCTAATCAAAACACAGTGTGCCTTTACTCAGGCCTGACAACCTCAGTCACCTCGACTCATTCTACTCCATTCTTCAGTTGTTATGTATTTTCAAAAACGAGAAATATACATATGCAATATCCTCCTACATTACACACTCACATCAGTTCAAATTCTCTCACCCGAACACACTCTTAAAAATTACTTATTAACCTATGTTACACACACAATTCACCTCTCTCCTCCGCGCTCTCATACTCTGAAATTGTCTGTTCAATCGCAAATATTTAAACCATTACTCTAATCTCAATTTTACCGGAAATACTGCTCAGACCTCCTGAACCCTTTTCGAATATAACAAAACATTCCATAAGTGGTATCAAGGGATATTAACTACAGTCAATCTCACTCATTATACTCAACAAACTCTCGTCTCAGGAGACAAATAAATTTTAAGCTTGAGGCAGCCATCCACACGTTCGTACTTTATATGGTTCACGTTCTGTCACTGTCAAAAAATCTATATTATGCTAAAAAAATGGTGATGAAATCACACAAAACTACTCCGTGCTCAAGTAAATAGAATATAAGTCACTGATAGATATTCTACGCGAGAATCCTAACAACTCTCCTCCTTTAATTTCAACACATATGGTACTATTTCAGAAGGAGACTAATAGTAAACAATCTCTCTTGGTATATATCACAAAACCAATATTCATAATCAGTCTAGGCATCTTGTGGCGGGTACCCTCAAATTCCTCCCAGAGATATAATATGTCTGCTCTCGCTAAATTCAACCCACCCAGTCACCAAATAATCGTTCAACGCCCTCGCAGACACATTAAATCCCACCCTCATCACCATCAAATTCTATAAAGGAGATTCATATAACAATTATTCGATTTTTCCTCCTCACACTCAAATATTCTCCATACGCTCTGAAATAAAAGAACACTGGTGTTTCTCATACTAAAAAAATTTATATACTCTATACAAATATCATACACTGACCTATTCTGTCATCCTTATCAAAAATTATCTCGCTCATTACTCTCTCTCTAATAAACAAAAATGTTACTCGATTATATCTAATCACTACATCCCTTCTCCACACCATAATTTATAAATTAATTAATTTGGTAAATTCTTTAGAAAGAAAACTTATGGAGTCCAGAGATGTCCAAATTGACTTCTCTCTACCCGGGGCTAAGTATTCTAGCATGTGCACATCATAAACTGATACAAAGTAATAATAATAGATTCAACTTAAACGCATTGTTTCTCTTCTCCACATTCAGAACTAATGGCTCGGATTTCCAACACATAAGCAGAGAAAATTGGTGTTATTATATTATTTTATCACTCAGTTTAGAGGATGTCTATAAAATATAACGCCTTTTTAATGAAATTATACCTTAATATACTCTCGTTTCTCTCATGGACACTACAATAAGTGAGCTACCTCTTCGTCGTCTGAGTGTAGGTGCTGCTCCTGACTCTACGACGCCATCCCGTGAACCAACTTCATCAAATAATAACCTTCCCATATCTCCAACCTGCGTGGAAGCTCTGTGCTCAATGTAAAAGGATGGACTGCTTTACATGTGATGCCTCAAAGAATTGATCTCTCGCTTTTCCAAATTTCACTATGTGACCATTCTAAAGAATCTGTAAAAGAGTGTACCATGGTGTTTGCATAATTTCAGAACATTATGATAAATATTATTTGGTAAATCTTTTAAATAAGATTGGTTTTATATTATAACGGTATTTTCAGCATTGAAAATATAATGTGTTTCATATAAATGTTTAAATATATACAAATTTCATAAAAGCAGAAAAGCGAATTTATTAATGTTTTAGGTGTCTTAAATGTCTTAAATTATGACGTGTTTTTTTTTTATGAGAAATTTTATATTATTAGTATTTATTATAATTAAATAATTAATACATATATATTATATAAATATATATATTCGTATGGTAGAAATAAAATCCAGTTTTAAATATAAAAATTTATTTAAATCATTATCTAAAATTACGTACTCTTATTCTAAATTGTCACTATTATAGTGAGTGCTAAATAATATATATAAATTATAATAGAAGCCTTTAAAGATAACTTTATTATTTTTATTACTTCTATAAATTATTTCAAAACATATATTGAAATTTATTTTTTTGAGTAAATCATCGAAATGAATAATGGTTTATTTTAACGCTCAGTATATTATTTTTCAGCTATGATGAAAAATATAATAAATTTATAGCCTTTTGCATTAATGTATAATATTATCTCATAAAAATAGTCCATGATAGTTATTTGTAACAGCGTTATATTATATTATATAGTTTTTAGGTTGTATGTTGTTATTATTATTTTGAAAAGTATTATTTTTTATGAAATTATTATAAATATAGATTATGTTTATTATAATATATATATATTAATCCAAATATATTTCCAAAAAAATTTCCTCGAATACACAACGATAATTTCCCAAGAACAACAATTTATTAAACTACTAAAATTAATCTTCCATAAAATATTTCTTAAATAAAAATTTTCCAATACAATAATTTATATGAAAACATTTAAAAGTACGATTTTCTCCTATAAGATTAAAGAAAAAGAAATATTGATACATTTTCTTTGTTTTCTTAATATATCAATAGTAATTGACATAATTGTGAATAAGTTATATAAAACTTTGTTATATATTACAGTGCATTTAATAGATAAAAATTATAATTAAATAAATCCTTGCATAAAAGTGTTTTATCAATTTGAGAGAAATACGACAGATTTATACTCAACAGCAAGAATATAAGTGGAAAATCATATTTATCTCTCAGAGATTAACTTTACACGCTCTAACTTCTATAGTTGATCGTGGCTCTCTAATATAGTGTTTAATGGAGAAATTTTTGCTCAAATATTTGTTCTTCTTATATATATATCTCTCAGGAAACCCGTACCCTCTCTCACACTTAGTTTGTCGACACAAACCGCTCTCTCTCCCTCTACAAACATAAAAAATATTAACTATCTCTCAAAAAATTTTAAACAGCTCTTAACCTTTAAAATTTTCACTCATTAACACACAAAGTCCATAGGAACTTTAAAAAGTAACGATTATTTCCTTATCAATTATCCTTCTAGGCACACAGATATTAGAATGACTTTATTTTGATGGTCTAGAACAATAACCCAAACGAAGATGAGTTTTTACTACCAATTTAATCGGAGTGATTTGTGACGTACACATGTTCTTGTAAAAACTGATATACATGTGTATATCACTCATATTGTGTTACTTGACATGATACCAAAATAGAATTGGTCGCGGAATCAGCATATACGTGAAATACCCTATAGTTAAATATTCATAGTTTTGACAACATGTTGCACATCGGTACCCTATCAAATTGACGTTTTTTTAATGAAATTTTCAATATTTATTTGGTCTCAATTACAACCTATATACCAGGTAATTAATTTCTCTACAACATTCAGTTTCAGCGCGCTGAAAATATTTCCATACGTTGATATTACAGAATAGAAGAAAAGATAGTACTCTCATGTAACTGTACATATATGGAGTACAGGCGCTTTCTATTCCATTCAAAAATTCCTCTCGCACATTATAAGTATTTAGAAAAGTTAAAAGTACGAACTTACCAAACAAGGGGAAAATTTGAAGTTAATCCAAATGTTCAGAGAAGGTTAGTATATGAAAATTTGTAAAACTTAAAAGGAGGTGTGAGGCGCTCTCTCAAGTTGCTTGATATATATCTCTCAAATTCAAAAACAGTCATGCGAAAAATTAGCATTATCGCTAGATAAAATTTTCCTTCTGTAATTAGAAAGATGCGCTCCTCAGCTCTCTCATAAATATACATAGTAAAAAGTATTTGGAATATATCTCTATCTCTAATTCTCGATTGTTCTTAATAGGTTTACTCTTTAATATAATTGAGCAGTGTTTACTTAATATAAGAATGAAATAATTTCTTATATAATATTATATTTATCGGGCCAAAGCTATGCCCGGAGGCAGGAGTGTTATATTCAAATCAGTCTATTTGAGTCTGTGTGGTACATACAACATCTAGTTAAACATTTTTCGCGCGTAAATTTTAAATTCCTGTCGAAAAAATTATCCTGACCTTTCTCTCTTAAGATAAATTCTCATGATTAAAAAATATAGAATCTCCTATTAATATTACAGTTGACATACATAATATTATACCTCTAAAAATTTCTAGACTCCTTTGAGAGAAATTATGAAATCCATCATAATAATTTTTATTTAATTCTCTATAAAAGTTGCAGTATGTTAAATAGCTTTCGACATATTGAATTGAGTTATATGAGAGAAAATAAATATCTTTTTCGACATATTAGGTACGTAGATCCTTTCAAACATATTTTGTGATAAAGTTATAAGTGAATTTATTAATAAGTTTATTCCAAAGAACATATAATAATATATTGAGATCATTATAAAGGTATATACGGAAGAAATTTTTATTTGTTATTTATAATAATTTAATTTAATAATTAATATACCTAAATAAAATTATATTAATATTAATAATATGTAGTGATAATTATAAAAAATAAACTATAGTTATTTTGATAAAAATAAAATTCAGCTATAATGGTTATATAATAAATTATAATAAACAAATAACTCTAAAAAATAATTATAAGAATAAATAAAATTATTATCACTCTAATATTATAAATAAATATAATTTTAAGAATTACAGCATTTATATTTATATATTTTACTCATAATAAAATTTACTAAAATAATATGATATAATTATATAATATTAGTGAATAAATCAGGCATACTTTAATGCGGTATACAATCTTAGATTTTTTTAATTCTTCCATTTGAAATATTTTGAAAAACCTTAACAAAATAAAATGTCGTTGTCATGTTCAATGACTGAATAAGAGAGCTCTACAAACTCTAACAAGCAAAGCACGTCAACATATTTGCTCCTTAAATGTATATCGATTTAATAGGTTTTCTTTCGGGTTTTTAACAATGGATCGAAATTGACGAATATTTTTCGAGAATACGAAATCTATATCTATTTTAATAAAGTAATTTAATAGGTTAATATTATCTAACTCAATCAATATTTTATTCTTTATGTATTTTATTGTTTAATGTGTGAAAAACCTGTATTTTAAACAAAAAATATTTTAACTTATCTTACTTCTACATTCTTATCAATAATTCACATTACAATATTTCAAATATGACTCTCTTTCAAAAGTATCTCTCTCTCGCTCCCTAAATCTCATCTATATTTTGAAAATATGGAAAATCCTTAATATATAGTGAGTTTTACACTGAGTGTAATTTTCAGTGAGTGCTATAGTGTGTGATATGAAATAATATATATATATCATGTGATTCCCGTCAAATTATCCTTTACAGAAAACGATACAACAGGTGTAAGGTGATATAAGAAAAATAATTTATATATATATATATAGTAAATATATTTATATAATAGTATTATTATATATATTATAGTGTTTATCTAAAATATAAAATAAATTGCATATACACATACATACAACATTTATTCATACATTACAATTACATACATACATACATACAATACATACAATAAAATATCAACAAACACAATTAATAAGAAACTGAGGACAATATACATAACATACATAACATACATACTATATCTATCTATAAGCACTGTGGACACCTTATCTACTAAGAAGAGTTAATGTTTCGTCCACTGCAAACAGACACTCCAGTGCACGCTAATAACAATCACTAATGAAATTATCAAAATACGATTTCAATTACACCTTAAGCTCAACGCAGAAAACATGATTCAGTTACATAGTTTTCTATAAATTTTCACATTACAATCTATTTATTTTATTTATAGATATACTCGTATCTGTTTCTAAAAGTTACGATACTTTATTATTACCGTAAAAATATTTTTATCTCGTTATCATTTTGCTCAAATACAGTAGTAATAATGAAATTAATGCATGCACTAATAGCCATAATAATATCACTTTCCAAATGGAGCACTTTTTCTTGTATGCGTACATGATTGAGATAATATGAGTATAATATGTTGATATTGTATATGATAGTAAACAGAAGGTAGAACTCTAAGGTTTAGATTATTACAAAAAGAGCGCTCGTGACGTGAAGAACGCGATATAGGCGAAATTCGGTAGATGCAAATGTAAGGTCAATTGGGAAGAT
>JABUQX010068454.1:0-7500 GCA_015478945.1 Trachelipus rathkii | reverse complement strand
TAAAAGTGCATGATTAATTTCTTTACTGAAAAATTTAAAATAAAAAGAAAAAACGGAAAAAGTAAAAAGCAACGTTGTAATATAAAAAATGAGGGAAAATGAATTGAAGGGGTTTTGTCGAAAAGTGTAAAACATTTTGTGTTATATATATATATATATATTATATATTATATATATATCATATATATATATATATAATACTATAGTATATATATATATATATATATATATATATATATATATATAATATATAGTTAAGAGATTAAAGAGAGAGAGAGAGCGAGAGGAGAGAGAGAGAGAGCTTGCCTGAGGAGAAACTGGTTTGAGTTATATAAAAATTAAAAAAGTCCGGGATCATAATTTCGGGGGGGTTCTGCCCCAGAACACCCCCCAGATCTACTGGCCCAACTAAATTATATATATATATATATTATATATGTTCCTGTTCATGGCTATCTTTTATATGTCAGGTTTATACTGAAACTACTGTGTGATATATTTATATTATTTATTATATACCATATATATTAACATATATATATATATATATATAATAGTATATATATAATAGTATATATATATATATATATATATATATATATATATAAATATATATATATATATTGTGATATATCTATTTATATTTGTATATATATATATATATATATATATATATATTATATATATATATATATAAGATTATATATTATATATGACAAAGTTTTAGATGCTAGAAAGGCCATATATGCATAAGTTTATATATATTTATAGTATATATATTTAAATATATACATATATATAATAATATAGTATTATATTATATTAATAATAAACCATTATGATTGAAAATTATGCCAACTCTTGATATATGACTTTTTTTTACCTATTTATTTCTTTTTTATTTTTCTTTTCCCAAACCCATTATATATTTAATAACATAAATATTAATAATATAATATCTTTGTATAATGATAATTTATGGGTCATTTTTATATTTTATATTTATATATAATTAATTAAACTAACACACTTACCTTTACGTTATTATATATTTTCTTTGATATTCTTATATATATGTAGTTATATATATATAATTCAGAAAAGAAGACATCTGCATAACTGAAAAAAGGGTCTTTTTGAAAGACTGATTGTAAAAATTAAGTAATGTCATTTCATGTTTTAGATATATATATAATATATTATGTTAAATAATCGTACTTTTTAGACATAAAGATCAATAATTGATGTTTATTGACAGTGAACGGTGATATTTTTTATAGTAATAATATAATAAATTGATATAATAATCGTGTTACATTGTCTGTGTTGCACGTGTGAAAAGTTCCTGAGATGACGTGTGAATTCGCGATTTCAGTACCCTGTCAGGATAGATGAGCAGCTCTCTGTGATGACACATACAAACTGAGTTAATACCAATAGGTGATTATATTATAATGAGTTCATACACTGCAAATAAACTTTCAGTAGAAATGTGGGACATGGTAGTGTGAGCGTAAGTCATTCCCTACCATGGTCCTCAGCCATGAGATGAGAAATTCCTATACGCCTAGTCTACTGATGTTTCTACTATCAGCTATCTTGTAGGAGAGCTCTTCCTGCCCATATATATATATAAATCTAGTTTAGTATTTTAAATAGTGATATTTAGCTACATAGAATGAATATTATATGTATGTATTCGCACTTCAATATTTTATATATAATCTTACTGTCACTTAATGATATATATAAGTACTAATCTTCAATAACAGATTGTATATATATCTATATATTATTATTAAATTTTACCCTCAATATCATAGTAATCATTAATTGTATATATATATTATAAAATTAAAAATACTAAAATATGATAACTAGGAGTTTATAATAGCCTAGTTAGCCCCATATTGATAAGTACTAATCTATAAAATATATATATATGAGTCAGTATATGAGTGCTATACATAATAGTTAAGTTTAATTATGGATAATAATAAGTAGTGTTAAGTAGTGGAAAAGTGGATGGTTAAGTTATAAGATAGTTATATATTTATGTTTTTCACTAAATTTTTTATTATAAATATAATTTTAGACGCATTATAGGGTAATATTTTTTTTCTTGTCTATTATTTACTTTTTATGTCTGTATTTTGATTGATGAACATTATAATTATATAATATATTATTCTGATTATTTGATTATAATAAGTAACAAATGAGTAAAAAAAATTTTTATTTGATCATTCTAAATAAGATTTTATATCTCTTTTGACACTGTATTTTTTTATTATTTAATTTTAATAGTAATAATATTATTTTAGATCTAACCAATCTTAATAATTACATAAAATTCAAATATTTATATTACTTAAGTAATTTTATTGTGTTAAATAGTTGTAGAACTATAATATATAAGATGCTATATATAATTTCTTGTATAATTATTATATAAATAATACTATTATATATTATATTATTATTTTTATAGATATTTATTAATTGATTTATATTATATTAAATATTAAAGTGAAATAATTATCTCTACTTTGTTACCGTTAAACCAATACTTAATCTTTAACTTACAAATCGTTTGAGTAAAAAATATATAATTGCTTCTAATGTTTGATCTCATTTTGATATAATTATAAAGAATTAGTATTAATAATATATAGTATATGTTTAGTACATTTATTATTTATAATGTTTTCTTTATTACAAATACTCACATTTTAGAATCTATAAATATAAAGACTTTTATTCAATAATTTCTTATGATAAACTATAAAAATTTCGAATTTATATGTCCTTTTTTAAGAATTTTTCTGTTTCCTCTCACCAATGCACATCTTTATATTTCAGATCATTGCCTATCTATTAATTTGTTGTGAAACCTGTAGGAATATGCTATCAAACAGCATGAGATATGGTATCCTCGGCCAGTACTCTAAAAGATAAGACCATATAGTAGAAATAAACCTTATAAAGAAACACATTGTACGTAATTGTTCCAAAACTTAAAACACAAAAATAAAAATTCACTGCGCTACTATTACCATTTAACTTTCTATTTATAAATTAGCTCATTATAAGAATTAATAGTTTTTCTATACAAAATGATTTGTGCAAAATGAAGCTCCTCTGGACCGTAACTTGTACATTAAAATAACACTCCAATATTATTTTTCCTCGGACAAGAAAATCTATAATTCTTTCATTAATGGTTTATCCCTTATGTGTTACGTCTCCAGAAGTATCGATTTTTCTTAGGTAGTTGCCCCATCACACCTCTGTGTTAAAGACGCGTTAATTATTAATTTGCTTTCAAAACAACTTGTCATTTTAAGATTTAGTTCATTGGGCGAGTACGCGGCATAATAGAGAGACACGCCTATTATATAAATTTGTCTATTTGAAGATTTTTTGCTCCGACAAAGGCTCCTCTCGAAAAGGGTATACACCCAAAATGTGTGGACTGCCTTCCCAAACATTATGATATGAGCAAACTCCTTAACTGCAAAAACTTGAGAATGTTTGCCCCAGTTTGCTTATCTTTGAAATATGGGTGAGAAATCCAAGACAAAATTTAATAATAAATTGGAAATGTATTTTTCAAATTTTTTTTAGAAGTATGATATGTAATAAAAAAAAAAATGTTTAATTGCCGGATATTATTATTTTTTTATTTATTTTATTTTATTTTATTATTATTTATTATTATAACATTTTATTTAAAAATCAATAAAAATTTATAATATATAATATGTGATCAAATTACCTCACATAATTAATATATAATTAAATAAATTAATTTTAGTTCTGAGTTTAAAATAATATTTATAAATACAGATAAAAATATATGAATATGTTTATAAGTTTCAATTAAGTATATCTCACATAGATAATTAGTAAAACGGTCTACTTAGAGGTTTCTCTTCAATTTTAGTATATAATTTAGATATTATTAACCATAAGAGTAATATTTTATTTGAATATTATAAATATATTATTAGTATTTAATATTTTATAAAATTAGGCGCCTTAAATATAGGATCATATACCAATAATTATAATCGTAATATTATAATGTTGTAAGGCTAGTAGAGTTAGGTCCCTATGTTCCAGGCTCAGTTATATGATTTTAAAAATACTTATTGTGATAATCAAGTACTTACTGGTGAGGTTATAGGCATCCCTTGCTAATAGTTATATAATTAGATTAATAATTATTATTATCACTGAGGAACACTACTATTTAAAACTTTAAAGGATGAGTTTAACCTTTGGACACAGAAAAGCTTATCTGTATTTTACTATGTATGAAGTTGAGCTTCATTACATAGACTTAATAAATGATTAAGTAGGAATTAATAATCATAGAATCAACAACGTTATAGTGACGACTCCATCACTAGTTTTTGGAAAACTAATTCGTAGAAAAGGTAAAAATAAAGAGTCCATTTTGGTCGTCTCGAACTTGACCGGCTCCCTTGTCAAAACACCTCTGTACCTCTTTAGAAATGGGTATATATATATAATATAGTATATATCTAATTATATATATATAATATTAAGTTTACTATATATATATACTATATATATGATAGTATAGAGTAGACGTACGTGAGAAATTGTACGACAGAATGTTGATGCTCGAGACTTTCTTCAAAAGATATTGGATGAATATAGTGAGAGAAAAGGGATAAGATAGCGTTGGCTTTTCGTTCTTGTGTAGAGAGAGACGGATAGTATATATATAGCGCAAAAAGATCGCGCAAGGGTATTATATGTACGCTCGCGTGATTAAGCCAATTGTCGCGAAGAACAGCCTTTATGGGAATTAAATTTGATAGTAATGTGTATGTTATTCACAGTTCAGCGTTAGTGAAGGCAAGATTCTTCACTATGCATAACTTTAGCTTTATGTTCACATAAATCCTACGTGGTAAGTGTAAATCTCACATAAATAATTTCTCTATCTATGGCAGTTTTATTATCTCCAATAAACACAAAGTGTTGTGCAATGATGAATGCTCTCTACGTAAACTGCCATGTATTGTTTTAGAGTCGTGTTTTAATGGCTCTCTTCACTCCTTTATACTTCTATGTGTCATATCAATTCCTTTTTGACAGATCATTTTATTACGTAATGAATAATCTCCTCGCTTGATTTTTTTTCTGGATAAGAGCCTAAACAAAATGCTTTGTAGTTCCCTCATCGTGTGTGACTTTGAAGGAAACATATTCTCAAAAAACGTAGTTTTTATACTCATCTACAGGTCACTGATTATATTCATAGTTATATTGTATTTCTATTAGACTTGTAGGCTTTCCTGAATCTTTTATTGGACTTTTAGTGTTGATCAGACTCTCCATCTCAATTCCTCACAGTCTTCACCTAAGTCTAGAGGTTATAACAAACTCTCTCTTTGAGGCCCTGAATTTGTAAATGGAGGTATTTCTTTTCCTTTAAAGGTTCGCATATTAAAAGACATCTCTACATCCGTTATGATCATTTTCAGAGATATGGAGTCAAGAGGCGACTGTCAAATTTGTGCGCTCTCTTACCTCTCCCATAGATGAGGTGTGAACATTTAAATTCAAGTTATCATAATCTTTCGACATCCTTTGCATGAAAAATGGTATTCTATAGAAATTACTCCGTTTCGCAGTCTGATAACGCGAACGGGTATGGGGAATTGATCTTTGAAGTAGATATAACTCGCTCGCTAGTGTTCGTGTAGTGTCTGGCGTGGTGCCAGTTTACTGTGTACAATTAAAACTAATTATAGTGTATACTTCTCGAGTTCCTATATTTAAGGTTTGTTTTACTGTCTCCATAAATATTAATACCTTGACCAACTAGACTTTATAACTTTACTACTTATCATTTTCATGTAACGCATAAGTCGTTGAAAAGAATTACCTATATTCCAAGGTTTTGCATTAATTCCATTCTTTTTATCAGCTTAGTATTTATCGTATTTTCATTATTCCCCTAAAACAAACCATTTCTATGTTTTGTATCATATTATTAATTTAAGTATCTTTAATGTTACTACCAATTTAGATTGTCGTCCTCTGCTTTGATATAGATTTAAAGCATATGATGCTCGCTTCCATATAATATTGTAGCACTGATAGTAATGAGTGATAACATAATATATATATTAATACTTCTGGAGTCTAGTAACTACGATTTATATTCTCAACCAATTATTAGTATAATAAAGACAGTAATTTTTGTTAATAGATTTCACATTTTTATTTTTTTATGCAGCATAAGATTAATTTAGTGTAATTTATATGTATTAGGGTATAGTGTTAACAGTGTTAATTATTTAAAGGATAGGATAACATTGTGCTAATTATTATAATATAGGAAGTATAAAGTTAAAACAAGTTATTGTGATAGATATTCCTAATTATAATTATTATTACTTTAATTATTGGTGATCTTATATATATATATATATTAATATATAAAGGAATATAATATGTCTTATTATATAATTAATAGTAGAGACTCAATGATATAAACATGGGTATGGAATCTTTATATGAATGAAATATATAACTTTCGTTCATTTATTATATCAATTATTCATATATATATATATATTTATGTTTTATAAACAATAGTAGTGTAAATATAGCAATAAAATACTATAATAAGTTAAAAAAGATTATGAGAGAAAATAAAATAAATTAGCGAACACATAATCACTTTCACATGATCACTACATTAAACTTATCCTCTCTCCTCCAACTTAATTTTAGATTATACATAATAAGTATATGTTCATAGTTAGTATATAATTAAGGTCAATAAAATATGAAATAATCCTAACCCAAATAAGCTAGATAATAACAATAATACACATTTTTTAAATCTATATTTTTTGGACGTGCGCATCCTCCCCTCAATGTTTTTTCGGTTGTATAATTCAGAGACCTCTTGCTAACTTAATTATATATATATATTAATTATATATAATTACCTAAATATAAACTTTACTTTTATATATATATTATTATATTTAATATATATACCTTTTTTCTTTCATGACGCTACATACCCTTGTGGTAATTTAATTAAGGTAAATTAGCTTAATGCAGTACTATATAATTATAATTATTATTATTAATTGTATATATTTATGTACTAGTATATTAGAAAATTTATATAATTTATATAATTATTATATTATATAAATTAAACAAATAGTTCAATGATAATGTTTTTACTATGTGGTAGGATTATCATAGTATTACTTATAAAATAATACGTAATCGTGCATATGTTTAAATTCATCGCTTTCTTTATCTATCCTTATCTCTATGACCTTATTAATTATAGATATTTGGTCAAATAAAATTTACTCTCTTTTTTTACTTTTAATGCATTTATTAAAAATATTGACCAAGCTATCGTCTTTATTACTCATCAAATAATAAAACTGTATAACTCTATATAATTCCTTATATGCTTAAGATTGA
>JABUQX010068453.1:0-31453 GCA_015478945.1 Trachelipus rathkii | reverse complement strand
ATATGTATTATATTTATAAGTATATGTATATATATAATAATATATATTATTATAATATTATTTATATAATAATATATTATATAATATGATATATATATATTATATATATATAATATATATCACTAATTTAATATATATATTATATAGTATAATAATTATATTATAATATATATATATATTAATATATATATAATTATAATATATATATATACAACTTTATTAAGAAAGGAACGAGGTCGTACAGAAAAATTTCATAAATTTTCACCAAATAATTCATAGAGATTGGACAGGAAATAATAATTTTTTTTTTTTTTGAGGTCAGTGTACAGGACCACCACGGCCACAGGAAGAAGCGCATACTGGGCTGAAAATGCAGCACCCATGGGAGAGCCTGTCAGTATATATGCTTCAAGGGTCAAAGGGAGATTTGGATGAGGAAATGGAAAATTCAGTCAGTCAACAATTAAATAAAAACTAAAATAGAATGATACCTTTGTATTATAAATTCCTAAGATTAATAACAAATCAAATGTTAATAAGAAATTTTCACTTCGAAGATAAAAAAAATAGGTTACTGCCTACTAAAGTGGGTATAGATTCGGACGTAAGATATGGGATATCTTTCAGAAGGGTTATGGATGTAAAGTAGGAAAATGACGACGTAATAGGGAACAAGTCAATGAAGAAATGGGCGAAACAGATTGAGGTTGTGGCAAAGGCAATTTGCAAATGGGATGGGGGTTCTGTGACAATAGTGACTGTGATGATAGGGTGTGGCAAATACGGAGGGTGCAAGTAATCACATCGTTAAGTCGCTTTCGTCGGTGGAGGAAGACCACTCACCGATGATCGGCTTTATATATTCTAAGTTCCCCCCGCTGATCATCGGTCCAGCGCTTTGCCAACAAGACGAAAACCTTTGTCGGAGAGCAGATAGTAGTAAATCGGGTGATGGAGGTAGCCTTGGGTCGCAATGGCATCCGGCGATGTAACCATGGAACAACTCCGGCAAAAGACGGAGGTTGTCACTTTGACCTCTCTTCAGCAGATTTCATTGCCATTTACCCTACATGAGAGGGGGGTAAATTTAAAATTAATGTTTTTACGGGAATGGGGGGCCGAAGAAATTGTTGTATACGGCGGAACCCATTGTGTTTTTAGAATAAGTTTTTTTAAAGCGCTTGTAGCGCGCTGAGCGAATGTCTGAATAAATGACATAAAGAGGTGATCTTGGTTAAGGATTGGAATGCGGAAAGGGCAATCATTATAGCCATTAATTCTGCCATAAAATTGAAGGCAGAGGGGGAGGTATGAGAAAGAAAAGGTTGCGTCAGGAAGACAGCAGACGCGTCCCACACTGTTCCTGTTTTAGAGGCCGTCAGTAAAAATGAGTAAAAGCTCATCATGGCATTGCAGAATGAGACGAATGATGCTTTAACAGCAAGCCGGGGAATGGCTAGATTTGGGAAAGAGGTCAGAGCCAAGCAAATGGTGGAAGCACGGAATAGCCAATGTGTTGTTGCCTTCGTCATAAGAAAAGGCAGCACCTTTTGCAAAAGGATCGTTAAAGGAATCAGTTCAGGAACCGTGTTTTCAAATGATCAGTAATTGGGATTCTGAGGTATATCTTCTGCAGAATCTGTGTCAGAGAAGACGGTAATTGGGGTTTAGGAAACGAAGATAGCCTGTACACATAATGTATTCTCTTCAAGAGAGTGGCATCACGTTGGCTTCAACTTCAAGGCTCACCCGGGGGGACGATCGAAGGCTCAGTGGAGATTCGGATCGCCTCATTTTTGGATGGGATCTAATAGGAGTGTTTAGTAGTGTTGTGGAGGTCTGGCCGTACATGCACAGCCATAGTCCAGTTTCGATCGGATTAGGCGATGTAGAGGCGTAAAAGGGACTTGGGATCAGCGCCCCAAGATTTTTGAGGCGAGATGACGATAATAGGTCAAGGGCGCGATGACAAGTTGGTTTATAGGTGATTATAATTATATTTGCGGTTGCATATGTTAAGTGATACCTAAGAATGAATCCTAGGAAATATTGAGCCTGTGAAGGTGAGTAACAGGAATAGGCGAACCATATAAGTTAGGTTCGCTGGAAAGAAGGTGGCAAGTTCTTCGATCTCCCTTTTTTCTTAAAAAGCACTGCTGAGGTTTTTTGGCTGGGAGAAAAATGGAAAGCCATGGGAGTTACCCATTGTGAAATATTTTCAATAGCTAGTTGGAAGTTGCCGTTCGAGAAAGGGCGAGTCTGGCAACGGCTACGATAATGCAAGTCATCAACATAGAGATAAAAATTGACAGTTCTGGGATAGAAGTAACGATAATCATTAAATCCAAGAGCAACAATAGTACCACTTAGAACACGACCCTGCGGGAATGCCTTCATCCAGAGAGTAAAGTGGCATGACAGAATAGAAGAGCACCGAACCGTGGATAGATCTGTCTGACAGAAGGCATTTGATGAAAAGAGGGAGTTGTCCGCGGAAACGAGCGAATGGAGTTTAAGGAGAATCCCAGTTCTCCACGTTGTGTCGTAAGCTTTTTCAAGGTCAAAAATGACACAAGAACCATCTTACCAGTTGAGAAGGCTTCCCGGATGTCATGGTCTAGTTTTAACAAAGGCGTCCAGCAATCGAACAATTTTTGCGGAAACCAAACTGGAAGTTTGAGAAAGCTTGGCAGCTCTCCTGAACAGGGAGAAAGCGGCCAGAAACCATTTTCTCCATTAATTTACAGGAATAACAGGTCAGCGAAATTGGTCTTTGGTTGTCTGCCAACTTCGGATCTTTGCCAGGTTTGGGGATAGGAATTACAAAGCTGTAGCCAAATAGATGGAAAAGAGTATTCGACCTAGATTCTGTTATATAGATCCAGAAAAAATGCCGATGCGAAGGATGGATATGACGGAGCATAATGTATGAAATCATGTCTGGACCAAGAGCACCGTCTTTGCTATTCGGCAATGCAGTTTGATACTCTTGTAAGTGTAAAATGACGGTTGTAGGTCTGATCTTCCCTTTTAGTTGTTGAAAAGTCTGGCAGTGCTGTGTCAGTTCTCTGTTTTTGAAAGCTTCAGTGTAGCTCATAACGGAGGATTAAGGGTGAAGTAACGTTCCGTTGGATCCACAGAGCAGAGAATCGTTTCAGTTATATCAGGCCCATCCGGAGGACTGTGGGTGAGGGTTATGAAGCGACGAGAATTTTCTGTGTACTTTTCACACTAAAGGAAGGGGAGTTGTGGAGTTTAACAGTCGAAATGTAAGTTTTCGAAAAAATTTTTTGCGCGTTTGACGAGTAATTCGCAGAGATCTCGCTGAGGCTGCTTTAAAAATAATCATGTATGGGGTGGTATGGGTCATTTTGTATTGGCTGTAGAGTTTCTTCTTCTCTCGGTTGGCTTGTGCGCACTCTAGGGACCACCAAGGGGTTGCCGACTGCCTGCCTGAGGAAGATTGCGGAATGCAAGCTTCCACTGCCGAGATGACGACTTTCTGGAAGAAGCGAAAGGCATCATCAACAGTCGGAAATCGGTTATTGAACGGAGAAAGAAGGAAAGTGGGATAGCCTGATAAAAGGAGCCCACTCCGCTCGAATCAGTTAACGCCAGCTGAGGTTGGGTTTTTTCATTGGCTTGGAACAAGCTATTTAAAAGCTTATGGAGGTAATGATCACTGCGAATAAAAAATCAAAACGCGGGAACCAGTAAGCAATCCAATAAGGCGAATGGGGCAAAGGAAATATCAATACAGAAAAAGTGTGTGTGTATCTAAACGTTCGTATGTAGGGAGTCCCTGTGTTAAGCCCATCAACAAGGATCTTCGACTTAGACGAAGTGACAGAGTCGCCCCATAAGGGGTGCGGAGGTTGATGTCACCTAGTATAACAACCCGGAGAAGGGAGTTGTTTAAAAAGAATCAGCTAAGTCGACCTTGGTAAATTCACTACTTGGAGGCAAGTGTAGATTGAGCAATATAGATAAGTCGGTGGGACAAGTGAATTCGTGCTGCTACTCCATGAAGTTTGGTTTGGAGAGGACTGGAGAAAAGGGGACAGTTTTGTGAATGAGTATTCCTGACCTCGCCCCTATCATTGTCACTCTTTCTATAAAAAGTTAACGGCGATTTTATTCGGTCATGGTTGAAAGAAGTTCACGACTGACATAGTCGAAGTTCTGCAAACATATACACTCTGGTGTACAATTTTATTTAGTTGAACAAGTTCTTCAAATTAGAATAGTAGCCACGACAATTTCCGTTGAAGGAAAGTAGTCATGATGAGTTATGAATTTTTTGATGATGGTCTTTTAGAGACCATTGTCTTTATGTGACTAGGAGGTAGTTGTTGGAGGTGGTTCAGATGGAGAGGAATGAGAGACCGTGGGTCTCGGCGAGGAGGGCAACAAATCCTGGGGGTAAAGAGTAGTCATACACCAGAGATTTATGTTGTATGATCTCTTTTGGGAAGGAGTTTTCTAATATATTTGGTGAAGAAGCTTCACCATGAATGCGAAATAAGTTAATTCAACCAAGTCCAACTTGCTATGTGGGTTTGGTTGGTTAATAGAAGAGCATCCATAATGCTCATATTTATTAATGGGAGCGGTATCAGTATCTGCTAAGCAAGCAGATTCAGGAAAATGTGGAGAATATGGGGAGTTTCTATAAAAATTGGGAGGAAGGTGTCACCAGAAGGGTATTGTCTTTTTGAGAATGTGTTGGAGGTTGCGATATCGATTTACCAATAGGGATTCGATGATTGGCAAGGTCTGAACTGGAGGATTTTTCAGGCACTTCATCAGTGCGGGTGATTTTGGGAAATTGGGCCAGTTAATTGGAGAATGGGGACCCTAGGTCTCTCTTCATGCTATTAACAGACCCAGAAGTAAGAGACGTTTGCGGCGTTTACGTTGAACAGTGTTTCGCATTCCACCTTTGCTCGGAAGTGCAGGAGATTAGGAAAGAGAAGGTCATCACATTCAAGCTCCATTTGAGGAACTTGTTTACAATTCACTCTTCTAGGGTTATAGAATCCTTTGGAGAGTGCTGAATAAAGAAATCGGGAGAAGAGTGTATAGGAAGATCAGGAAGCAGCTAGAACTATCTTGTAGGATAATTAGATGATTGGTTGTGGGTTGTTTCAATAGCTGAATTGTTTGAGTACAATCTTTTGAAGCCATTGCTTTTGTCCCTTCAGCAGACGTTTGGCGAGGTCTCTTCTTGAGTTAGCGTATTTTTACTTTTGGGGTACTTTGGTACGTTTTTTTTCATAACGAAAAAATTAATATATATAACTAAACTAATCTTTAACTTGCGCCGACTATTCTTTCTGTAGTGTTTATGAAACCATCTTTTCCAGGGATTTGAGTAATAGTGGGAGTTTTAATCTTGTGAAGTGTGGACGTATTTTTAAAGTGCTCCTGTTGAAGTTTATCATTTACTTTATTTGTCGATTGTTAACTTCGTATTGAAATGCGTTTATCGCAAATACATGATGTATTTTATCAAATATTTTGTTTATCTGATTCCTGATATGAAATTGGATAACACAAGTTTTAAATTATCACTATTAGTACATAATTTCCAACTTTATGAAAATTAGTTTTGTTTTTAAATTTTTTTTTCAACTTTTTTATTTTAGGTTTTAACAAATTTTAATATTGCCTACCCGAGTATAGTAAAGTTATATAGGTTTAAGTTTTATTTTTTTCATGTATAGTAGCATGTGCTTATTTAATTTAAGTTACTAATTTTTGTTAGTATTTGAGTGTGTGCATTTTTTTTGATTCCGTTTTCTCTTGTTTTGTCTGTGTTCTATTTGCTTGGTGTGCTGTGTGTGTCGAGCTGTGTCGTGTGTGAAAGATGGCAGATTTGCCGTAGTGCGGCGCCTTTACATTAACTTTATACCAACATCCGCGGCTTAACCTCCAACTCTGCTTCCGTGGAATACATCTCACTACTGGGTCTGGAATAAGAAGGATAGATCTAAGGTACAATGTGTTCAGATGGACAATACTTGGAGCTTGTGTTAGGGTGAGTGCTAAACATGGTAGCCAACGAGTGTTTTTTAATTTGTTGTTTTTGTATTTAAAAAAAACACATTTTTTTTTTTTAAACAAATGTTTTTTTTTGTTTTTTTTTTAAATTACCTTTCTTTTAAGGTTATATTAAAACCTTTCCTTCTTCCTCTATCACATTTTCATATTATAACCCTAAATATTGACTTTTAATACGGATTTTATATATATATATTATATATATTTAATATATATATATAATATATATATATATATATTATATATTATATGATATATACTTTCTCTATATATATATATATATTATAATATATATATATAATATTATTTTATAATTATATATATAATGATATATATATACCTATAATATATTATATATATATATATATATATATATATATATATATATATTATATATATATATTTATATATTATTATATATATAATATCAGGGATATAGTATATATATATATTATAATAGTATATTTAATTTAAAAGGGATGGTATATAACAGGTGGTTTTGGGGTGTCGGAGAAAATGGAGAGATGTAGGAGAAGGTGATTTGAATTTCGGGAGGGGAGAGGTATGTGTTGTGTAAGTAATACTTTAAAAGCACGAAGAGTATCCATAAGTCTACTAGAGTTGTGTAGGTAGAGATGGTATCGAGTTGAAAAGTATTTGATTTTGTGTTGTGAAGAAGATGTTGAATTTATGTGAGTTAAATAAGTGAGGGGTTTAGGAATGGGATTCTCGGATCATTATGTTATTCTAATGTAAAATAAGTTAGGGGGGACTGGATGGAGAGGAAGGTGATACGGAAGGAAGGAAGTGGGTAAATTAAGAGTGAGAAGTTTACTGAACAAAGGTAATTAAGGATAAGTATGTAAGAACCGCTCGCAAGTAAATCGTTGAAATGTGAACAAGTTGAAACTAAATAAACATCTGGAAGCAAATGAAGAAGCAATTGTTAGCAGTGCAAAAGAGTATGTGGGTGTGCTAAAAGTAGGAAGTAGGAATGATAACAGTGAGTGGTGGAATAAGAGGTATGTAAGCGGTTAAAGTAAAAAAGAAGCGCGTGGTTGAATGAACTAAAAGCAAATGATGGAGTTTCAAAAAGAAAGGATGTTTGGAATTATAAAAGGAGGAAAAAAAGGAATGCTAAAATGCTTACGTAAGAGAAAAGAAGAGGTAAATTGAACAGTTTGAAGGAGGATGAATGGGACATACAAGGAATATATTATAGAAGCTCGATTCTGGAAGGTAAGCGCGAAAGAGTTAAGAATTAGAATAAGGAGGAACCACCTCAGAAATATGGAATAGGTAATGGTGTTTTTGGTAATGATGAAGATGGATGTGGTGGAGTGTGGAAAGAACACTTTGTGAAAATCTGTATTTAATATTGCAGTAATGAAGAAGGGGATAACTGACTGGTTGGGTTTTGAATGGTGCAAGAAGGACTGGTAGTTTGGGATGAGTATGTAGCAAAGTAGGAGGAAATGGGTAGAGTGAAGAAGTTAGAATGTAGCTAGCAGGTAAGGATGAAATTACTGGTGAAATGATCAAGAAACGGAGGCGAGATGGTGTGATTGATTGGATCTTGAAAGTTGTGTAAAAAGCGTTTATGGAGGGTATAGTTCCGAGTGATTGGAGTAGAGCAGTAATAGTAACCCTTATATAAGGGTAGGGAGATAAAGGAACTGTAGAAATTATAGTGTATTTAGTTTTTGAGTGTTTGATAGGATGATATATGCTGGTGTATTTGGTCGAAAGTGTGCGCCGATGACTGAAGGACTTGATTGGTGAAGAACAAGGTGCGGTTAGGGAAGTGATAGAGGATGTGTGATCAAATCTTTACATTGAAAGCAAATGAGAGAGAAAATGAGGGAGAGGAAGAATAAATTATATTAGGTTTATGGATTTGCAACAGGGTATGATAGGGTTAATAGGAAGGTCTATGCAGATGTTAGTGATATATAGTGTTGTGGGTTAGGCTTCTGAATGCAATCAAAAGTAGTATGAGACTAGTTGAAGCGTGTGTGAGAAATTAAAATGGTGTCAAAACGGTGATTGGTGTGTTTAATAGCGGAGTGAGACAGGTTGTGTTAATGTCTCCTTGGTTATTCAATTCTGTATAGGAGGGGTTATGAAAGAGATTGAAGTGGCGTGACATAAAATGGTGTTGAGAATGATGGAATGGTGGAGGGTGCCCCCTAACCTATTATATGCGGATGATTTGGTTTTGGTTGGCGAATGAGAGAGTTTGAGAGGAGTTGGTTTAGAAGAGATTGGGAATGGTATGTTGTAAAAGGGGGTTTGAAGTAAACGTTAGGATAAGAGTAAGGTCTATGGTTATTGCTGAGTGGGACAGTCCTCAGTGTGAAGTATTGTTAGATGGTGAGCAGCTGGAACAGCTGTCTGAGTTTAAATATTTAGGGTATATGTTGGACATTCGTTCACCGACTCATTCCACTTTCTCTTCGGTTCCCCAGCCGGTTCTGGTTCCCAAACACCACCACTATACCATCGCGTTAACCAAACCGACTACCATTCATCTTTCCACATGACCAAAAACCATCTCAACGTCATTTTCATTTACTCTCTCATTTACCCCTTTCTTCACACACACAACTCTCTAATACGTTCATTGCCTTCCATTTTATCAATTCTTCTACACCTAGCACACCTTTAAGATTGTCCATCTGACACCATTGTATTGTAGATCTATACTTCTTATTCCGACATAGTCTCACCATACTAGTACATAACACAGGTTAAACAACTACCCTTCATGTAAGGGGGAAAAAACCCCCTAGCGCACCCGAAGACTTAGTCCCTTTACATTCACCCAACGATTTGATTGCACCAGACACCTTTGCCATTCACAACTTTCCACCTACACTCTGCATTCATCCATTCCCTTCTCATCCAACACATACCCTTAATATTTAAAACTCAGATACTTAGTTCCAGCTGCTCACCATCTAACGCAACTTCACATGAGGACTGTCCTCACTCGAACAAACAAACAACCATACCCCTACTCTTATCTACGTTTACTCTCAAACCCCTCTTTTACACATCGATTCCAAATCTCATCTACCAATTCTCCAAAACTCTCTTCAGATTCGTCACACGAAACCAAATCATCCATATAATAGGATAGGGCACCCTCACTCATCTCCATTCTCCATCATTCTAACACCATATTCTGCCATCCCCACTTCGAATTCTTTCATAAACCCCAATCCGATATACAAAATTGAATAACAAGGGGCAATAAGCACAACCCTGTCCTCACTCCGCTAGTTAATCCTAAACCAATCCCATTGACAAATCCATTTATTCATACACACGCTTACTATCGTCATTAATACTTTTGATTCCATTCAGAAGCTTACCACCAAGCACCATATATCAAAGCTAAGCTAGCCATAAAGCTTCCCTATTAACTCTATCATACGCCTGTTGCAAATCCTTTAAAACCTAAATACAGCCCATTCTTCTTCTCCCTCCATTTTCTCGATCATTTGTTTCAACGTAAAGAATTGATCCATACATTCTCTACCACTCCTAAACGCCACCTTGTATCTTCACCAATTCAGTCCTTCAGTCATCGACGCACTCTTTCGACCGAAAATACCAGCATATAACCCCTTACAAACACTCAATAAACTTATATTCTCTATAATTTCTCAGTTCCCCTTTTCTTCCCTTACCCTTTATAAAGTACTATTACCGCTCTCTCCAATCCCTTGGACTATACCTTTCATAAACGCTTTATTACAACAACTTCCAAATCCAATTCAATCACCATCTCCGCCTCCGGTCTGAGTCATATTCACCCGAGTAATTCATCTATAACCTGCAGAGATTTACCAATCTTCAAACTCTTCTCATTTATCAACATACCTCCTCCTTACTAATAACCTATCCCCAAAATACACTTATTCCTTCTGTGCACCCATCCAAAACCCACACCAAATTCACTATTCACCTTTCATACTAGTAATGATTGTGCAGATTTTCGAAGTGTTCTGTTCCACCACGTCCCTCAACATCCATTTCATCAGTTACAAAAGCACAATCCCTATTCATTTTTCTAAGCAGGTTTCCCCTATTTTCATTCGTAACCTCGCCGTTTTATTTCTTTAGATCTTCCTATTCCATTGTAAGTCCCCCATTCATCCTCCTTCCAAAACTGTTCACTTACCTCTTGTTTTCTCCTACGTATAATATATATTATATAATATATATTGATATTATTTTTTTTTAATATAATTGATAAGATATTAGTATTACTATTTTTTATAATACCTAATGTAATATTTATATAATTGTACTTTTATATTAATATATATATATATATATATATATAATATATAATATATATCAGTTAGTTAATATATATATTTATATATAATATATATATATATTATATAATATATATATATATATATATATATATTATATATATATATCTATATATAAAAGATATTATAATATATGAATGAAAGAAAAATAATAAAAATATTCTGCAGTTCTTGGAAATGTTATTTTTCTTTATATGCTGTAGAGCACTAATAAAACTTTATTTAAGTACTCATCTCTCCAACATATCCTGTAAACATCTTTAATTATAGTTAAATACTATATACAATGCAATTTCTTGTATAATAAACTTAATTTTTGGAAGTCGAATGTGTAATTTAAAAAAACAAACAAAAAACCCAAAATTTTGCCTTTGTTTTTTTTTTATTTTTTAAAAAACGTAGGTTTTTTTTTTTTTAAAAAACGAACGTTTTTTTTAATCCCAACCCTAGTGAGAACAATTGATAAAATGAGGAATGAACGCATTAGGGAGTTGTGTGGTGTGAAGAAGGGCGTTAAAATGAGAGAATAACGAGAGTACATTGAGATCGTTTGGTCATTGTAAAGTATGGATGATAGTAGTGCTTGGCTAAGGAGGATGATGATAGCAGAGTAAGTTCGTGCTGGGAATCGGCGAGTGGCGAGACAGAAGAAAAGAGTTGGATCAAGTCAGCTAAAGGTAATTGACGAAGGAGAGGAATGTTAAAGTGGCAGAGGCGAGAGAACTGTGCCTAAGCGGTTTTGTGATCTGGGTATGGTTGTGGGCGATGGCCACAGGGATGACCCCCCACTTGACGAGTTACCACGTGAGGGTCGGTCGCGTCTCGTGAAATCCTAGGGTGGATAATTTTCCCCAATCTGGGGAAAGGAGGTGGATGATGATGATGATAATTCTTTATTTATTTATTTATTTACTTATTTGTTTATTTTAATTATCATTTTGTTTTTAAATTTTCCTTTTTCTTTTTTGGAACTGGCAGACAAAAAAAGCGAAAATGTGATGAGATAAATTTGATTAGAGAAGAGAAGAGGTAACTGTAATGATGAAGGGAAGGAAAGATCAAATTTATCACAATGGACGGAACAGATTTCATCAACTCAAAAAAACGGAACAAAGAAAAACATTTTATAAAAAATAATATTGATTTTCAAGCCAAATCTAAAGGCAACTAAGTTGGGCAAAATACCTTTAATTCCTTGTCACTCAACTTCTTGATCCGCACCAACGGAAACTTTGACGTCAAAAGTTTGGCCAAAAATTCTTCTTCATCTGAATCAAAACGTATTTTTGAATCTTTTTCTTTGGTTTTCTTCAACAATGAAGATATATTTTTCAGAGTCATAAATTTCTACAAAAGAGATTTGCTTAATATAATAATAATAATAATAATAAAATAATAATAATATAATAATAATAATAATATAATATAATAATAATAATCATAATTTTTTTTCCTTCATTATCCTCTCTTTACTTCCCACTAGATATGGGGAAGGTGCATAACATGCAAGGAAATAGGATAGTTAAGTAGAAGAGCATGACGTAAGTCAAAAGGAAAGCCCCCCCCTACAGTCCCCTTAATACCCTAAGTGAGAGCTCATCTCAGTCAAAAAATCAACCCTAAGGCTTCACAGGACAGTGACGGACCCTCGCTGTGGTATCACGTCAATGTATGGTTCATTCCCTTGTTCAGGTCCGCAACCATACCCCCTCGCAAAACCACACCATTCACTCCTATTATGCACCTTTCCTCTCGCTTCTACCAAACTTACATTCCTTTCCTTAAAAAATTCCTTTACTGACTCAATCCACTTTTTCCTCAGTCTCCCAGACGGTAGATTCC
Organism: Trachelipus rathkii; assembly: GCA_015478945.1. NCBI lineage: Eukaryota > Metazoa > Arthropoda > Malacostraca > Isopoda > Trachelipodidae > Trachelipus > Trachelipus rathkii. The sequence goes on along the minus strand of JABUQX010068453.1, from coordinate 19,199 downwards.
AAGCACACTCATCACTATAAATCCGTTTACCAACTGACCATCATTCATCCTTCCCATATGACCAAAACCATCTTAATACACACTCGTTTATTCTATCATTACATCTTTCTTCAACCACACAACTCCTTTACACGTTTATTCATCATTTTATCAATTCTTCTCACACCTAACACGTCCCAAAGATTTTTAATCTGAATATATTGTGCCTTAGATCCATATTTCTTAATTGAGGTCTAAGTCCTTTAAAGCATATACATTAACACCAGTAACAATATTACCCTCATGCAAACCCTAGCGCACTCAAGACTATAGCCCTTTTGATCTACCAAAGAAAATTTTAAATAGCCACAACCACCTTCCTACTATAACAGCATTTCCTACTGCACTGCATCATGCGATCCCTTTACATCCAACAGGTACTTGTTCAAGTTGCTCACAATCTAACAAAACTTCACACACCGCGGACTCTCCTTACTCACTATCATCACCTTACTCATATCTACATTTACTTTCAAACCCCTTCTTTTACACATGCTGCCAAATGCCTTTCCCAATCTCAGGGCTTGTAGCGAGTTTCTTATAAAAAAAGTGAAAAAAGTGAATAAAATTTTGAAAAAAGAGTCATGAAAAAAAAAAAAAAATGACTGAAAAAAAAAATGAAAAAAGTATGAGAAAAAAAAAAAATGACGTGAAATGCTGATATATATAACATATTTTTGAAAAAAAACCATTGAACCGGAGTCGATTTTTTTCCAAAGCTAAAATTTCAAGTGTGACCTAACTGTTTACCTTAACAACCTGCTATTTACTTAATATTGTTGAAGATGCTAAGAACTATGAAAGTAGGTTAATATAAAAGACTGAAGATGAAAGTATATAATAATGAAATGTTAGTTTTAGAAAGTCATAATGTAAAGAAAATACTTGAAAATACACTTACTGTATTTGTTTACAGAAGAAACAAGCTAATAATTATAAAAATTAAGGGTAATTAAACTTTTTTGAAAAAGTCTGAAATGAGACTTTTTTTTCATTTTTCAACAGCAACCTGTAAATTTTCCACACTACGTCTTTTTTTAGGTACCTTTCTGAACATTAGTGACACCTTCCAGCTTCGCTTGGGCAAGCTTGCTTCACTACAAATCTTTTATTCTTTGAAGCTCTCATGTATCTTTCATTAGCTTCCTAATAACAGTTTGCCTGCACTTCCATTTTCATCCGCCTCTTGTTTTTAGCTTCTTCAGCATTTGTTCATCATCAGAAATTTTTTTCCTTTCTTGGTCAAGTTGTTTTTCGTTTTCCTCTTCAGCAATTTTTTTGTCTTGTTCAGCCTATGCAGCTTCATCTTCGAGTCTCCTATTTTCTATTTCTCTATCCAAGTAAGCAATGTATTGTTTATATGCTAAACGTCCCATGGAAAGGAGCTCTGGAGTTAGAAAAATAAGGTAAGGTTGTTATCATACATTTTAGAGCACTCTTTAACGAGCATGATTAAGCATTTAAGTTCTCTCTGACATGAATGGCCTGGTAATTTGTAAGAGTTTGGCCTGATGTGGAAAATGCTCTTTCCACATCTGCATTACCATGTGACAGCGACAGTGTAGCTTTTACTACTGTTTCAACTGTTGGAAATCTTGAAGTGTTTACTGATTTATCGGTTTTATTAAAAAACTGAGCCCCATACAGATCTATAGATTTTTTTTCGGACTCTGGTTCAGCTTTTTCCAATTGAATTGAGTAACTCATGACATAGCTTACCTGAAAAGTTTCACGAAGTCCATTGCAAGAAGCAAAAGCAATCTCAACTATATTTCAAGCACCACATTAGTTCCATAGCAGTAGTTTTAGCTCGACCAGCATACAGTTTGATAATCTTGCTACGAGGGCAATGGTGTGACTTGTTTATTTTGATCACTTGAATTTCCATATTGTTGATTTACATTACAGATTAGCCAAGCGCAATAAAACCAAAATTAGATAAACTGATCTAAACTCATGTTAAGTAACTGCTGTAATATGATATGAACTGGCTTTCTCTGAATGTTGTATAACTTGCCTGCGAAGCCAATTTGAGGAAATTGTCTTATTGCATTATCAATAGCATAATGTTTACAAGACTAATTCAGCGTCATGCAACTGTTTCTCTATTCGACCTCACTCCACTATTTTGAAGCCCTTATGATTTCATTCTAATCCAACCAAGAGCTTTGAAACTGTACATCTTCCCATCTTCAAAAAATTTCAAATTTTCAAAAACTTTATTCAAGTTATTATTAAAATATTTTTAAAAACATTAAAATAAAAATGTTAAACAAATTATGCAACATGTTTTCTAGTTCTTGAGTTCAATAAAAACTGTTTTTTTGTAGTAAACACATTTTTAATTCAGTCACAGGAAAAACAGAAGAAAAAGATATCTCCCAAGTAACCTACTTGCCCAAAAAAAGTGAAGTAACAAAGTGAAGAAAAAGGTTGTAAAAATTCTGAAAAAAGTGGGAAAAAATGACTAAGCTAAAAAAAAAGTGATAAAAAAAGTGAAAAAAGTGTACCGCTACAAGCCCTGCAATCTTCTCAAACACTCTTCAAATTCACCAGACAAAACCAAATCATTCGCGTACAAATAGCAGGGCACCCTCTCCACTCTCTATCAGGGCCTAAAATGTTCCCCTGCCAACTCTACCTCTAATTCTTCAATAAATATTATATACAAAATTAAATAACCAAGGAGGAATAACACATCCCTGACTCACTCCACCATTCACTTCACTTTCCCAATCCATTTTTTCTTTACAAACGCTTCACAAATAGATATACCAGTACTATGATTACATCAGAAGCCTGACCACAAAACACCCATACAAACTAACACTTGCACGGAGCATTACAGTTAATCCAGTTAATACGCCTTGCTCGGCAAGACCATAAAACCTAATACAATGTTGATTCGTTCTTCACTTCTCAACTTCTCAAGCGTCCGGTCCACCATAAGCGTTGACCTACACATCCTCTAGTACTTCGTGAATCGTGGCTTTGTTTCTTCGTCAAATCATCCCTCAGTCCACTTGACGCTCTCTTTCAACCAAAATACCAGCCATATATCTTGCTAAACCATCCATTAACTAAATTTCCCTATGTCCCTACAGTGCGCATTCATCTCCCCTTACCTTACTTAAGGTTCTATTACTGTTCTCCTTCAATTCTCCGGAACTATACCCTCCATAACGCTTTGTTACACAACCTCCCATATTCAGTCAATCACAATCTCGCCTCCATTTTATATCATTTCACCTGTAATTCTATCTGATACTGAGGATTTATATCGATTTTATTAACTTCCTCACTTTCTACCATTAACCTCCTCCGCCAAAATACTATTTATACTTCTATATACATCAAACTTAACACTTTCACTCTGTCCTCTTCATTACTTTACAATTTTAATGATTTTCAAAGTGTTCCCTCTACACTCTCCTCACATCCATTTCCATTAGTCACAAAAGTACCATCTCTGTTCATTATTCAATGAAGATTCCCGCGTAATCGCATTTAATAATTTTCGTAATTCCTTTCCGAAGAGCTTCCTATTCCCTTGTAATCCCCCATTCATCCTCCTTCCAAACTATTACTTTACCTCTTTTTTTTTTCCTCCAGCGTATGCAACTTTTAGTCTTCCTTTTTTTCTCATTATATATATTTCCATACCCATCTTTTAAAAGACCTCATCATTGCTTTTAGCACATTCACCACACCTCTTTTTGCTTCTAACCGCTTGCATCACTTCTTCATATCCAAACATTACTATTGACTTCTTAATCCTACTTTAGCACATCCACATACTTCTTTTGCATTCCTAACAAAGGCTTCCTTTATTTATGTCCAAATTTGTTCAGTTTCATCAAATTCACATTCAATTGATTTATTTACAAGTGCTATCACATAATTCTCCTTTTAACCTTCTTCACGTACCATTTTGCTTAATTCTTCCTACTTCCATCCTTATCTCTTTCCTCTCCATTCATGTCCCCACTAACTTAATCTTATGTAAAGTGGTAGTGATGGTGATGATGATGATGATGATGATGATTATTATGATGATGATGATGATAATAATAATAACATTAATAATAATAATTTAAAAATATGGAAATGATTCCAACTTGTAGATTAATAGCAATAACAACAATATAACTTACCTTTCCACACTTATCAATTGATTGCTTCTGATCCAGCATCTGATTTTGAGGATTTACGACATCAGTGATGAGCGTCTCTTCTTTGAACACAGATTCCTTTTCCAATTCTCTAAACTCAGATTTTATAACAACTTCTTCTACCTCATTTTTAATGTATTCTCGTAAAGGGAAGTTTTCTTCCTTGTCAGAAAAGATCTTAGAATAAAATAAAAAGGATTATAAGGAAATTTGCAACATCCACTAATGAATAAAAAATAATAATAAATAATATAATAATAATAATAATAATATAATTTAATAACAATAATAATAAAAATAATAATAATAATAATAAAATAATAATAATAATAATAATAATATATAAATGGGATGTAATGGGGGGAGCCTCTCATTTCTGAGGCGTTCACTTTCTTCTAACTAGGTATTTGGTCCTGTTGGGCAACGAACCTCACCTTTTGCTCTGGGTAACAATAGTTATGCTATTCTTAAAACTTTTTGATTTTAAGTCTTTAACATGTTTAAAATATTTAGTATTTGTACATATTTAATTCCTTAATTAGAAATAAATCCTTCTGAAAATAATTTACAGGAGAAGAAAGAAGCATCATATTTATTTAGATTTCCCGATGCTTTTCTTCTCTATACTTGAGTACTCTCAGAGGATTAATTTCTTGTAAGCGATTGAGTCTTAAATTGAAATATTAACTAATTAAATCAAATGACATATTGAGTCTGACAGATTAATACATAAAATTTTTATGTTAATGTGCTGGTCTGAGTGTTTTGATGTAGAAGGACTCCGCAATTTTAAGTTTCTGGACTTCACTCGATCCGTATAATAGTTGTGAAGTGTTTAAAATCATAACTTTAGTTGATTGACCATTGGTGCCGCTCGTTAAAATGATTCAAAATCTACTTGAACATTTCACAAGGGCACGATTGGTCAAACTCAACTATAGAGTAATATTTCTAACACTTCACAATATTATATGGATCGAGTGAAGTCCAGAAACTTTATATATATATATATTATATATATATAATATTATATAATATATATATATATATATAATTTAATATATATATATAAATATATATATATATTATAAATATATATATAATATATTATATATATATATATATTATTATTATATATATATATATATCTTCAATTGCTACTATGCTCGTAGCTTATATATTATTGAGTTTTATTTCCTTGAGGTTGCCACATAAAGAAGCATATGAAGGACGTTACTTATAATAATACGAACATACTTATAAAAACATGGCTAATATAAGATCAAAAACAATAAATCTTTAAATATTTCTTTAAAAGTAATATCACGAGATTCGAGCTTTCGTGGATACGATCCATCTCACTTCGTCAGGACTATATAATATATATATATATATATATATATTATTAGATATAATATATAGTATAATATATATATATCATATCTTCCTAGCGTAAAATGCTCGTAGCTATATATATTTATTGAGTTTTATAAAATCGAGGTTGCCACATAAAGAAGACACTATGAAGGAGTTACTTCTATATAGAACATACTTTATAAAAAACATCGCATATAATATAAAAGGTCACAAACAAGTAATTTAAAATTTTCTTTAAAAGTTATAAAAGTGATTTACGTGGATACGATCCATCTCACTTCGTCAGGAACTAAGGCAGGCTTGTAGAGAGTTTGGTATGCAATTTCGACTTCCCAATTTTCCTGGCTACTTGTTCGATTATCGGCTATTTTTGATTCTACTTTTTTTAAAAAGGTATTTTCACTAGTGAACTGGATTCTTTTAAGTATTTTGTTGTTCATTATTGTTTTCCTAAATTTCACAGTGTTGCACATTAAAGTTGTTTAGATTGCTTATAATAAATGTTTTCTGTGATTTTGAGAATTTCTTTAATTTGAATAGTTTTAATTATTTTCTGGAGTATTTATATCTATACGGTGGTTGCAGTTTTGTCTATGCTTTACGTGATTGAACTTTTGTTTGTCTAGTTGGTAAATTCATTTTTCTCAATTGGTTCAAATCTTGTAGTTTGAAGTTATTCGTTTCTCCAATATATTTACTGTGACAGTCTATACATTTAATTTTTATTCCTGCATTTTTATTTGTATTGTTGGTTCTAGGTATTAGCATGCGTTTTAAAATTAAACTATTAGATTTAACTGTTTTTAAGTGTTTTTTTTTTATTTTTAATCGTTTTATTTGTATGTTGGTAATTGTAATACATTAGAAAAGTCATCATTGGTGGTGGTATTGATACTCATATATTTATTTCCTTTGCTTTCATAAGGCTATATTTCATTGTAGTTGCAGGATATTGTTAACTTTGGAAGCTATTACGATATTTAAGTAATCTTTAATTTCTTGCTGAGGATTTTCCGGGCTACAGAGCTTGAATGCTCTCAGGAACAAAGATTACTTAAAGTTGCAATTTTTATTGAAATTTCATGTTTTGAATACCAATGAATGTATGATGGTTTATAATGTGGTTTTCTCCAAATTCTTAAAGGTTGGAAATTGGGTCGTGTTCCAAGTTTATTTGAAGATCTAAAAGTTTTATCTTTGACTCAGGTTTTTATCCACAGTAAATTTATATTATTTGTATTATTAATAAAGTTTATATAGTATCGATGTTTAAATTCTTTGGTATTATTGTAAACACATCATCGACGTATCTTAACCAGGTTATTGTGGGAAATTCTGGAGTTATGTAATAAAATTGTATTAGTTCCATAAAGATGTTGCTCATGATTTTAGAGATAGAGAGGAGCCCATAGAGAGACCAGATATTTGTTTGTAGTATTCGTCTTGGAACGAGAAATATGCATGATCCAATGTTAAATTTATGAGTTTTTTAATTAAGTTTGAAATTAGGTTGGAGAACGATATTTTTTTGTTTAAATATCTTTCAAGCAAGTTTAATGTGAAAGAGAGTCACGATCTCGAAACTTAGCCATTTGAAAATTCTGAAAAACAGTTATATTATTTGATATGGCGGTTGAATAAAAATGTTTCAGAGCTTTTAAATTGGCCGAACCTGACATAATTTCCATATTAGTGTTATAAGAGAACTCAAATTATGGCCCCATTTGAGAACCAATAATTTCCAACATTAATTGCATGCTACTCAAAATGTTATTCCAACAATGGATTGCCATACATAAAGAGTATAGAAAAATCAAAATCAGTAAGGTAAATGAAACAGCTTTGGAAGGCCGGGAAATAGTCAATTCAGGGAACTCATTAAACAAACAGGTCCAATAGAAGCTTCTGAAGGAAGTACCGAAAGGTTAAGAAAGATATTAAAAGATATCTTTAAAGAATAATGAATAGGGAACTTAAAAGGGAATAGGAAGCTTCTGGAAGGAAGTACGAAAGGTTAAGAAAGATATTAAAAGATATATTTAAGAATAATTGGAATACGGGAAACTTAAGAAGGGACAATAGGGGAAGCTCTTCTGGAAGGAAGTACGAAAGGTTAAGAAAGATAGTATGGATTAAAATATCTTTAAAGAATAATGAATAGGGAACTTAAAAGGGAATAGGAAGCTCTTCTGGAAGGAAGTCGAAAAGCTAGAAAGATGAATTAAAGATGATCTTAAAGAATAAACGAATATGGGAATTAAAAGGGAAAGGAAGCTTTTCTGGAAGGGAACGCGGGAAAGGTTAAGAAAGATAGTTAAGTGATATTTAAAGAATAATGAATAGGGAACTTAAAAGGGAATAGGAAGCTTTCTGAAAGGAAAGGGTTAAGAGATATTAAAAATATCTTTAAAGAATAATGAATAAGGATCGTACAAGGGAATAGGGAAGCTCTTCTGGAAGGGAAGTACGAAAAGGTTAAGAAAGATATTAAAAGATATCTTTAAAGAATAATGAATAGGGAACGAAAAGGATAGGACGCTTCTTGGAAGGAAGTACGAAAAGGTTAAGAAAAAGAGTAAAGATTAGTAATTTAAAGGAATAATGAATAGGGAACTTAAAAGGGAATAGGAAGCTCTTCTGGAAGGAAGTACGAAAGGTTAAGAAAGATATTAAAAGATATCTTTAAAGAATAAGAATAGGACTTAAAAGGAATGAGCTTCTGGAAGGAAGTACGAAAGGTTAAGAAAGATATTAAAAGATATCTTTAAAGAATAATGAATAGGGAACTTAAAAGGGAATAGGAAGCTTCTGGAAGGAAGTACGAAAGGTTAAGAAAGAAGAGTAAAGGGAATTTAAGAAGTAATGAATAGGAACTTAAAAGGGATAGGAAGCTATCTGAAGGAAGTACGAAAAGGTTTAAGAAGATATTTAAAAGTATCTTTAAAGAATAATGAATGAGAACTACTGGAAGGAAGTCTGGAAGGAAGTACGAAAGGTTAAGAAGGATATTAAATATTTAAAGAATAATGAATAGGTAACTTTACAAGGGAATAGGAAGTTCTGGAAGGAAGTACGAAAAGGTTAAAAAGATATTAAAGTTCTTTTTCTAAAAATAATGAATAATGGAACTTAAAAGGGAATAGGAAGCTCTGCAGGAAGGACTACGAAAGGTTAAGAAAGATATTAAAATATCTTAATTTAAAGAATAATGAATAGGGAACTTAAAAGGGAATAGGAAGCTCTTCTGGAAGGAAGTACGAAAGGTTAAGAAAGATATTAAAAGATATCTTTAAAGAATAATGAATAGGGAACTTAAAAGGGAATAGGAAGCTCTTCTGGAAGGAAGTACGAAAGGTTAAGAAAGATATTAAAAGATATCTTTAAAGAATAATGAATAGGGAACTAAAAAGGGAATAGGAAGCTCTTCTGGAAGGAAGTACGAAAGGTTAATAATGAGATTAAGAGGGAATCTTCATAGAATAATGAATAGGGATCGTACTTTTGTGACTGATGAAATGGATGTGAGGAGAGTGTGGAAGGGAACACTTCAAAAATCTGCATAATAATGACAGAGGTGAAGAGGTGATAGTGAATGTGTTTGGGTTTGATGGTGGAAGAAGAAATTGGTATTTTGGGGATAAGATAACAGGTGGAGTGAGAAAGTTGAAGAACGGTAATAAATCAGCAAGTATAGATGGAATTACTGATGAAATGATTAAGAATGGAGGCGAGATTGTGATTGACTGGATATGGTAATTGTGTAACAAAGAATTTGTGGAGGATATTGTTCTGAAGAATTGGAAGAGGGCAGTAATAGTACCCTTATATAAGAGTAAGGGAGATAAAGTGAACTGTATGAATTATAGAGGAATTAGTTTATTGAGTGTTGTAGGGAAGATATATGCTGGTATTTTGGTTGAAAGAGTGGGTTGAGTGACTGAGGGACTGATTGGCGAAGCACAAGGTGCCTTTAGAATTGACAGAGGATGTCTAGATCAAATCTTCACGTTGAAACAACTGATTGAGAAGATGAGAGAAGATTTTGATTAAATTCATTTGGTTGTTTAGATTTTATGAACTTGCTACAGGCATATGACAGGATTAATAGGGAAGCTCTGTGGAAAGTGCTAGTGATATATGGTGTTGGTGGTAGGCTTCTGAATGAAATCAAAAGTACAAATGTTGATAGTAAAATGAATAGAAAAATAAATGGAGTGGAAAATGAAGTGAGGCAGGGATTTGTTATGTCACCTCGGCTATTTAATTTGTATATGGATGAGAGTGGCAGGGGTGGTAGCGGAAGGTGCTAGACGATGAAGAATTGTGAGATTGGAGGGCCCTACTATGATTATTATTGACTGATTATTTGGTTTTATGTGGTGATTCTGAAATGTTGGTAGAGAGGGTTGGCAGGGTGTGTAAAAGGAGGGTTTTGAAAATAAATGTAGATAAGAGTAAGTCGCTGGTATTGAGTGAGGAGAGTACGCAGTCTGAAATCATTTTGGATGGTGAACAACTGAAACAAGTATCCGAGTAAAAATATTTAGGCTATATGTTGGATGAATAGGGAATGGATAAATGCAGTGTAGTAGGAAAGTTGTGAATGGTAGGAAGATGGCTGGTGCAATTATATCCTTTGGGGATGTAAAGAAAAGAACTAAAACTTGAGTGCGCTATTGTTCTGCAATGAGTGATGTTGTTTGCTGGTGTTAATGTATAGTAGTACTACCTATGGTATCAGACAGAGGTTAAACCAAAGGAATTTGTCAGTTCAATTCAAACAATGCCAGGAGTATATTGGGTGAAAGAATTGATAAAATGAGAATAACATATTGGGGATTGGGACAGTGTGATAAATATCAGAAAATAATCGACGATTATATTAAAATCGTTTTAGTCATATGAAGGATGGATGATAATCAGTTGGATTATCATGTACTTGTGTGGTGCTGGTGACCAACTTTATTTTAGATAAAATGGATTGAGTCAGTAAGGGATATAGGATTTGGTACAGGCAGAAAAGGTGTATAATCAGCGAATAATAGAATAGAACTTTACATGATGAGATATGACCAGTGAGAAACAATCCTGGTCAGTGAAGCTCGGGTGGATTTTTTACTACAAACAGGCTCTCCTTAAGTAATGAAGGGATGGCAAAAGGAGGATACTGCTTTGAACACATGTTCTACTAACTATTCTGTTTTGGGTGTGTGTTGCGCTACAATCTGGGAAAAGAGAAAGATAAAGAAAATATATATATATATACTATATATATATATATATATACTATATATATATATATATATATATATATAGTTCTCTCTATATATATATATATCTCTATATATATATATATATATATATATATATATATATATATATATATACCTGCACTGCTCTCTTTCTCTATATATATATTATAACATAAACAAATCCTTTAAATTATATGTTTGATTATAAACTGATATTAAAACTAAATGCACGAAAATGGTGAGCTGAATTGAAGATGAATAAATAACAATAAAACTGTTTAAATTCAGTTTATCTATCTCTAAGTTAATTCTTATCAGGAAAAGGCTAAATTAAGATATTTAATTTTAAATAGAATAAAAAAATCAATTTAAAAGTTTTTTATTAAAAAAACCTATAAAAATGTATTCGATTGGATACAACAATCAAAAATAAAGTTATACAGTTTAAAAAAATTCTTTGCATTCAAAAGATAAAAAGTTCAATATAAAAGGAAGCTGTGTTCCTTCAGGAAGATGTCACAAAAGAAACAACGGTGTTTTCTGCTATATTAAACATGGAATACTGATAAATCTTTCAGTGACTTGAAATAGAAACATTAATCAAACAAAGTTAACTAACATAATTGAAAATAATAAATAACCATTGACCATTAGGTATATTTTAATTGTATTTAAGTACACAAGATTAAAATGACGACTTGAATGTTATTCATTAAAATTATATATATTAAATATTTTAAAACGTTCCTCCATTCTTTAAAAGATGAGAACAACTAAGTGATTAACTCTTTTATTGAAAAAAGTTCTCTCGATGTTATCTTAAACAGCACCATCTTAGGATTACTTTGAAGCAGGATGTTTCATTCTCTAAACACAGTCTGGATGATGATCACAATAAAAGTTTGTTAAACAATATGATTCGAATTCAAGAAAATTTTTGTTGGAGAGAGAAGCAGGACTGGATGCATCCAGATGTGAGCATTCTTTGGTCAGTTTGGTATTTAAAATGTGCAATCAATGTACATAAAAACTCATTTTTTTTTAAGGCCAATGTTGCCTATCAAGTCTTGGATTCATATTAGAGGGAATATTGTAAATATTGTTAATTTAAAAATTAATTAAAATGGATTTAGAGTTCCTGTACTTTGATATAAAAAATTGATATTGAAATTAAGATTAAAAAGTCACGAGAGTTCTTAATTAAAAGAAATATAAATTAAAAATATAATTAATATAATAAAAATAAAACATTAAAACTTTTTTACTTATTGATAAATCTACATTATCTACATGTTAATATTTCAATATAATAACAAAATGTAGAATAATAATAATAATAATAATAATAATAATAATAATAATAATAATAATAATAATAATAATAATAATAATAATAATAATAATAATATTTTAATTATATATATATATATATATATATATATATATATATATATATATATATATATATATATATATATATATATATATATATATATATATATATATATCAAAAAAGATGAGTCTGACATAATTTTGTGTCATATATATATATATATATATATATATATATATATATATATATATATATATATATATATATATATATATATATATATATATATATATATATATTTTTGTATCTTCTAGTCTTATATATATATATATATATATATATACGGTATATATATATATATATATATATATATATATATATAACATATATATATATACATATATATATATATATATATATATATATATATATATATATATATATATATATATATGGGTAATTCCATGTGAGATCACCCAGAGGTGTACCCCTGATAGTCATAGATTTTAATGAAAATTGGCATACATGGAGAACTTTTGCTCCTTATTCCAATGGCGAAAACCGCAGGTCTCTATGACCAACTATTTCAGATCTGAACTCAACAAGGAGCTTGTGATCGTAACATGGGCGAGATCCTTCTTGAGTTTACATTGCTCAGTTTTCCCTTTATGAAATACCTATCTAAGGTATATAATTTACAACCCCTTTCATGAAACTTGATGGTATAACTAATTTACCATTTTTATTACTGAAAAAGCTTTAACCTGTGGCTCAAATTTGGGGACCAAATTGGGGGCTGTGGACATTAAAATAATTTTTTTTCTCTAATGTAATCATCAAACCTCACCAAATTTCAACCTTCTAAGTCCTTTTCAACAACCACGCTTGCCAGTTTGCAGATAATTACCTTTAAAACTTTTAAAAGATAAAAATAATATATGAGCACATAGCTTTTTTGAGTTGCAAAAATGATCCACTCAGTATGCATGGAATCAGCTGGGCATACCTCATGACATGGAGTGTTTTGGTTCAAGCCCTCTAGCTCGAAAAATAAGAAGTTGATGTTTTGCTAGAGCAGAGGTAGGGTAATATATTACTAACTCATAGAAGGAAGCATCCTAGCACCTTCTAATATACAACAATCGACTCCCCGTACCTTATAACATAGGGGAAGACACTAATATTAGGTGTATTCTATGACGTAGGATACACCATTGCTAGGATGCTAAAAGGGCGGGTACTAACTCATGAGAGGAAGCATCTAGCACCTGCTAATATATAAATCCGACTCCTCGTTACCACCCAAAAAACATAGGGGGTAGACACCAATATTAGGGGTATTCTGTGATGTAGGACATGTTGTGCTAGAAGATAGAACCAGCATTAAACCAGCAGTTTCTACTGCTGTAGTTCAGATTACGATTAAAAATCTCTGGATTTTGTAGTGTCCTATACTCATTTTATTAATATATATATATATATATATATATATATATATATATATATATATATATATATATATATATATATATATATATATATATATATATATATATGATTGTTTTTTTCTCCTCTCTTATCTTAGGTATGGTGTGTGTGGTGTAAGACAGAAGTTGTTGATGTGCTGTAGTGTCCTCAGAGTGGAAGTGCAAGTTTGAGGAAGTCCGACTGATTCTTTACAGATGGTTCTTTTGTTTAAGTTAGTGACCAGTTGACTGTGTCAGCTGGTGACGAACACAAGGGTGTTCCTTTTTTGTTTTTTTAATAATCATTTCATAAATACATGTATATATTATCTCTTTACAGATAAAGGTAAACCTAAAATTTAAATCGTACACATGTAGTAAATGTAAATGTAGCCATCCCCATCTGTGTAACAAAAAAACCCGAGCACCAACTTTTGGGTCTAGGTCTGGGTGCGCACTTTAGGTCTGGCGTATGTTAATGGTGTAAGAGTAAGGTACAGTGTGGGTCGGCTTAGTGTCGTATTGGGTTACCCTCAAATAAAGGTAATCCTTAAATGTAAATGTGTGTACATAAAATAGTAGGTACAATATTGGTTTACCTAATAGTAAAAGTATTTCCTAAGTTTTTGTATATTCTGTTCTTCAGAAGATTGTGCAGTAAGCTTCTAAAAAATCAAAGTATCTCCAAAGAAAAAACCAATGCTAAAGGTGAGTTGCTAGCTTGTGTGTATCAGTTTACGTTAGGCTGCCATTGGGATTATTCTCAGTGGTAGCAGGCAGTTCCAGAACAGCTCTGGGTGGTGTGTGAGTTGGTGTAGTAGTTGAGTGTAGTTGAGGTGTTTAGTGGAGTTGTGTTCCTAGTTGGTTTTTGTTTTTTGTGGCATGGAGTTCATTTGGTAGATGAAAAAAGCAATTAGGAGGATGGTAAAGGATAGTGGTAAAAATGGGTAGTGATGAAAGGAGAGTAGTTAGTAGAAAAAGGAAGTAGATCTTTCAGTTTAAAGCGATATGACTGCAGATGAGTATAGATGTGTGGAAGGCTAGAGTGAGTGTGGTTGCTTTTCAGGTGATGAGTTTGAACCAACCTACAGGAGATTTTTATTTTGGTTTGGGGAACAAGGCTTATAATTATTGTGTGGATGGTATGAGGCTGGGGCAGTTGCAAGACAAGAAGGTGTGGATGAAGGCTATTCCCAGAAAGGTTGGATGATTTGCAAAAAAGAAAAAGCAAAGGATAAATCTGACAAGTTATGTAGATATTTTTATATTAAAAAGGATGGTGAATCAATGAGGAGAATCGTGAGTGATGAGAGGTTATGAGAAAAGATGTTAGAAGATTATTCAGGAAGGTTGGGGAAGACCACTGGAAATACTGTACATCTAATGGAAGAACAGATGTAATTGACAATGAAATTCAAATAATTGGCTTATTGGCTAGGAAAGAGGAGTGAGTGTTCGTACTTTTAGGGTGTTAATTAATATATGTGAGAGTTTAGTAGAAGAGAATAAATGAAGGGGCTGTAGGTGGTGAAGTGGTGGCAGGGTTGGTATGGTACTCAGGTAATCAGGGTATGCTAGGGACTCAGAGGTTAGGGCCCAGAGGTGGTGAAGATAGGGTGATGATTCAACTGTTGAATGCTAAGACAGGTTTATTAAAAGGTGACTAGGATGTATCAATTTGTTATGGTTCAGGTTCCCATTACAAAAATTTAAGTGTCAAAGAGGTGACATGTATGGGGAAGAAGGGTAGAGGTGTGGTAGGGGACAACCATATAGGAACAATGAGTGATGGAGGTGAGAAGGGATGTTGCATCTCCACCAGGAGGTAGAAGGAATAATGTGTATTTGGGAGGTGAGTTGAAAAACTCAAAAAGTGTAACTTTACCGTCAAATAAGCAACTAATAGAAAATGTGGCGTCACCAGGATTATGATGAAGGTGTTAACTAAGCAGAGTAAGGTTCAAGAGGAGTT
Organism: Trachelipus rathkii; assembly: GCA_015478945.1. NCBI lineage: Eukaryota > Metazoa > Arthropoda > Malacostraca > Isopoda > Trachelipodidae > Trachelipus > Trachelipus rathkii. Next base: position 3,588 of record JABUQX010068453.1, on the reverse strand, counting down.
CTGAGGGAGGTGATCTAAAGGAGAAAAAGGAGAAAGGAAGGTGAGTGTAGGTAGGGGCAGTCGTTTGGTACACATGGCAGGTGTGACTGGTGAGAACAAAGTAGGATATGGAAGAGGTATGAGTAGGTATAGTGGTGGTAGTGATACAAGTATTTGTGATAGTAAGAAGGAATATGAAGAGATGTGTGAAATACTTGATGGGGTTGGTGGGAGGAAAGATAGGGTGTGCTATTCGTTGTCAGAAGGAGGTGAAAGGTCAAGAGGGTCAGAGATGGCAGAAGGGATTGTGGGAAGTGAGCGTAAAGAGGTGTCGCAGGTGAGGAACGGGATGATGAGCAGTAAGGTAGAGGTGTTAAAGGTGAATGAAGGGTGTGATGAGGTATCAAGCGGAGCAAGAAAAAAGGAACAAGTGAAACGTAGGTGTAAGGTTGATAAGCGTAGTGCGGAAGTGAAAGAATTCATGAGAAGAAGAAAAGGTGAGAATTATCTGGATTGGAAAGAAAGATGTTGAGTTGTAAAAATTTCATTCAATGACCAGGTAAACGAAGAAGGTGGAGAGAGATGAAGATCTGTGTTTGTTGTTAAGAAAGGTTTGGGTTATATCATTCAGGATATGTCCTGATCAGGAGTAGTGGGTCATTGAGTGTGGGAGGTAACCTGTAGGGTGTGTTGGTAGGTGTGTTATGGGGTAGTTGTGGTTTGTGTGTCGGTATGGTTTTGTTCAAGTGAAAGAGGGGGAGAGAAAGGTATAAGATTGATTGTTTTTTTCTCCTCTCTTATCTTAGGTATGGTGTGTGTGGTGTAAGACAGAAGTTGTTGATGTGCTGTAGTGTCCTCAGAGTGAAAGTGCAAGTTTGAAGAAGTCCGACTGATTCTTTACAGATGGTTCTTTTGTTTAAGTTAGTGACCAGTTGACTGTGTCAGCTGGTGACGAACACAAGGGTGTTCCTTTTTTGTTTTTTTTAATAATCATTTCATAAATACATGTATATATTATCTCTTTACAGATAAAGGTAAACCTAAAATTTAAATCGTACACATGTAGTAAATGTAAATGTAGCCATCCCCATCTGTAACAAAAAAACCCGAGCACCAACTTTTGGGTCTAGGTCTGGGTGCGCACTTTAGGTCTGGCGTATGTTAATGGTGTAAGAGTAAGGTACAGTGTGGGTCGGCTTAGTGTCGTATTGGGTTACCCTCAAATAAAGGTAATCCTTAAATGTAAATGTGTGTACATAAAATAGTAGGTACAATATTGGTTTACCTAATAGCAAAAGTATTTCCTAAGTTTTTGTATATTCTGTTCTTCATAAGATTGTGAAGTAAGGCTTCTAAAAAATCAAAGTATCTCCAAAGAAAAAACCAATGCTAAAGGTGAGTTGCTAGCTTGTGTGTATCAGTTTACGTTAGGCTGCCATTGGGATTATTCTCAATATATATATATATATATATATATATATATATATATATATATATATATATATATATATACTATATATATATATATAACTATATATATATATATATATATACCTATATATATATATATATATATATATATATTTATATATATATATAATATATATATATATATATATATATATATATATATATATATATAGATAATGTGTTTTTTCAACAACTCTCCAATTTATCGGGTTTAAAACCAGACTTTAGTGAATGACGCATTTGGGAAGCATCAGTGCAAGAGCTACTTACTGGTTTCAGTAACTACAACTATTAGTAACAAACTTACTGCTTCCCAGAGCCTCAATTATGATGATGGTGACAATGTTCGAAGTTTAAATAATAAAAATTTAAATAGCCTATACTTAATTACTTTATTTAAGATAGTCCTGTTATGTTATATCATTACTATCAATAACCTGTAACAATAGTAATACCATTTACCTTTAAGTTTTCATTAAATGACATTCATTAATTCAAATTGGACAGTATGTCTGTTACCAATCAATGTTTAATTTGTAGATTTATACCTACTGTTCTGTTTGTCAAAAAAATACTGAAATGATATTTACAAAAACAAATTCAATTATTTTTCATTATTTTATTTTTACCTCAAAAATAGAAATTTTAAAAAAAACTAAAAAGCTATCCCAATAACAAAAAAATCCACTGGGCTGTTTTTTTTTGGTCCAACCTGCTCCCATCCATTTCATTAGTCACAAAAGTACCATCTCTATTTTAACATTCTCAGAAGATTCTCATAATCTATTATTGTCTACCTTCACTAGTAGAGCCTATTATGTAATCCCATCATCTCACTCAAAACTGTTCATTACCATGTTTCTCTATGTATGCAGCATGTTTCGTTTTTCCATCATATATATATTTCATACCTATCTTTAAAGACCTCATCATTGGCTAGCACATTCAATGCATCATTTTTACTTTTGAACTCTTGCATCACTTCTTCATTCCACCACTCACTACTTTATTGAATTTACTTTATTTATGTCGTTTGTTAGATTGTCAATTACATTCAATTGGTTGGTCTACAGGTCTATTCATAATTTTCCTTAGACCTTAACTCATAAATTTTAAGCAATTCTTCTGCCCATTAACATCTTTCTCTCATCTATATCTACTAACTTAATCTTAGGTATAATAATAATAATAATAATAGTATGTAATAATAATAATAATAAATAATATGCTTCATATATTAATAATTCAAACTCATAATCTTTATTTCCAACATAGATTGATATATGTAACGTATAACTTACTAACAAACACTTATCAATTGATTGCTTCGGATCCAGCATCAGATTTTGAGATTTTACGACATCACTGATGAGCATCTCTTCTTCAAACACGGATTCCTTTTTCAATTCTCTAAACTCAGATTTTATAACAACTTCTTCTACCTCATTTTTAATGTATTCTGGTAAAGGAAAGTTTTCTTCCTTGTCACGAGGCTCATAGCATACTAAAGGGTTGACGCTTGCTTGAATTCTTGAAAGCACTAATAATAATATGTAATAATAATAATAATAATAATAATAACAATAATAATAATAATATATTAATAATAACAATAAAACAATAATATAAAGGAAAAGGCCGTTCTTTTCGACTTGTATCATGTTCTTCTACTACTTTGATATATGTATACCACACATCCATACAGGCTTTATTATATGTACTTGTAATAATGGCAAATAATAATATATATATATATATATATATATATATATATATACTATATATATATATATACATATACTATATATTCTATCTTCTATTATATATATATATATATACTTAATCAGGAAAAGCAATACCAGAGTCCTCTTGTTCTATTGGGTCCAATTCTTCCTCCTTTATTTCAATTTCTTGTTTGATGTCCATTTAATATTTATTTTAATAGAAATATATTTCAAATAATTAATAATCTATAAAACAAAAAGAGATCAGATATATATGCATGTAATGAGATCTTACATAATTATTGAATATGACTACATATGATGAATTCAGTTCTACTATACGATCAAGAAGGTAAAAAATATTCAATACTGATATGCACTGAAAGAGTAAACTCCTCATCACTCACAGGTTGAC
>JABUQX010068452.1:5000-18496 GCA_015478945.1 Trachelipus rathkii | reverse complement strand
ATGGAAAGCAGAGGTTCATTCTGGCTTCGGGACCAAATCTCTCTCTCAGAATCCATGGTTCGACTGTGCTTAGTTCTCTGGCCATCGGCTTAGAACAGCGCCGTATATCGGGAGAGTGGAAAAATTCGTTTCTTATCACTCTCACTAATTTCACTCAGGCTAGAAATGTTGCAGAGATACTACTTCGACGAGCCAAAGACGGGCTTTCCCAAAACACTCTCTTACTCGGCATATGGACCTAAAGTATGATATATACTCCACTACATGTGAATCGGGATGCCTAACCTCCTTGGTCTCCCCCTACTAAACAAATCTTCTGGCCTCTGCCCAAAAAAACATTCTCTAACAATTTCTGTAAATATCTTTTGCCCCTCTTATTCGATATCTGATGGCTCTGTTGCTAACTCTTCCAACTGAAAAAGGCCATCTTCTTCGGCCTCCTTTTCCCCTACACTCAACCTTGGACGATTCTTGCATTTCTTCCTCCTTTCTCCTTCTCCTTCCTTCTCTGATTAGGTGCCCTATGTCTTTACCTGTGATGTTACATTTGATCGGGTACCCGGCTCCTGAGATCTATTGAACGTTAGGGAAGGCGGTGGCCGATGGCATTCCTCCCGAGTTTTGAGGGAGTATGTGGCTTTACGTTGCTGACCCCGCCCCTCGCTCAACTATATCTCTATTGTCTCAATACTAGCACATACTAATACTAATACCCCGCCCCTCTCGTTCAACTAATTTCTCTATGTCTCAATACTAGCTCGTAATACTAATACTAATACTACTAGCTAATACTAATACTCAACTTACTAATTCGCCTTCCATCTTTCTGTCTTCCCTGCTGAAATTTAACTCCTTCACCTCCTGTTAAAGCCTGCGTCTGTTCTATCCCTCGCGCTAATCTGCCCGCCCGCCGTTAGCGGATGACTTTGCCCGACCCGTGTTGCTGGCAAACCACCCTCCTGAATAGGCTCTGCCCGCGTGGAGTGGTCCCCGTGACAACTAAAAAAAAAACAAAAAAAAATGTTTCCAATATTCTTCATCTGAAAGAATAGCCTTAATTCGTTTATCAAGCCCTATTGTGGCGGGGAACCCTTATCCAAACCAGTCTATTATATATATATATATATATATATATATTATATATACTATATATAGTATATACTATATACTCTTTTTAACTTTTCCGTTAAGAGTGTTTCGAACAATTCATATATATATATATCATATATAATATTTCATATACTATATATATATATATATATATAATATATATATATATATATATTATATATATATCTTAATATATTTTTATAGATATATTATTAAGTATATAATATATATATATATATATATTATACTATATAATATATATTTTATAATATATTAATATATATATATTATATATATACTATATATTATACTATATAATATATATATATATATATAAATGAGTAGTATGGAGGAGTCATTTCGGAGCCCAAAGTGACGCGACATTTTTGACCTTTTCTTGATACCGCGACCATTTTTTGAGCTCGAATTTTACTTCTGACCTGAACCTTGTTGCGCCTTCTACACTTTTTTCGCGCCTGACCTTTTTTTTCGCCCAACCCTTTTGTATTCCATCGGTCATTTTTGGCCCACGGTACTTTTTTGGCAACTCCCTAATTTATTTGGCAACCCTCAATTTTTTCGCAACCCTAATTTTTTGCAACCCTTCGAAGAAGGGTTGCGCTAAACGGTTGCGTCGTCAGCAACCGTGGTACGTACCCCACCCTAATTTTTTCGGACAACCCTTTGGTCTTCCAGGGTCAATTTGGCCCCCCTAAATTTTTTCGACATGGGTCAATTTTTTGCCCACGGTAATTTTGATCTTTCATTTAGGGGGCTTAGCCCTATTTTTTGATGTCTTAACCTTTGGTCTTCCATGGGCCTTTTGCTCCAAAAGCTTGACAGATACCATGGGTCAATTTTGGACCCACGTTAATTTTTTGTCCTTTATGGGTCAATTTGACCCACGGTAATTTATTGTCCTTCCTTTAGCTTAGCCCTTTTTTGATGTCTTAAACCTTGTTTGACCATGATAGTTAGGCCTTGACCTTGCCATTTACCATGGGTCAATTTTGGCCCAGCCTAATTTTTGGCACTCGTCCCCCACCCGTCACATATTTCGTTGCCTTACTTGAACGCATGTATGGATATATCCTAACTTGAACACCTACACACACACACACACACCACCACACACAAAACACACACACACACACGGAGCACACTTACACTATATACACATTTACCACACACACACACACTTACACTGATACACACATTCACATGACACTTATACACACATTCCACTATGACACTTACATTACCCATAGACACTTACATTTACACTTAATACACAGACGTAACAAACAAAACTTGCCAACCCTTGGTCGTCCAATGGGTCAATTTGACCCACGGTAATTTTTTGTTCTCATCCTTTAGGGACTTAGCCCTTTTTTGTGGATGTTCTTAAACCTTGTTTGCACATGATATGTTTCGGCCCTTGACCTTGCCATATTTACCATCGGGTTCAATTTTTGACCCCACCCGCTAACTTGATGACTTTGATGGTTCCCAAGAATCACCGTAAGAAGTATCTAGGGAAGTTCTATTAGGGTTCTATGAGTATTAGATGAGTGTCAGGTGAGTGCCAGGTAAGTGCCAAAGTGAGTGCCAATGAGTGCCACAATGGAAGTGCCAAAAGTGAGCTGCCAATGAGTGCCCGTGGGAGGTTGCCACTAGTACCAAGTGAGTGCCACATAGGCCAACTGAGTGCCACTTTTTTCAAGCCTTTTCTAACCTCCCCTGAGCCCGAATAGCCCTAATAATGGGTGTCTACCCCTAGTTATAAGGTATTGAGGACATCGACTGGTGTATTACAAGTTGCTAGGATGCTTCCCACTATGAGTTAGTCTTTTTTCTATCACTTATTAGCCTATATACTATATATATATATATATATATATATATATATATATATATATACCTATATATATATATATTATATATATTTATATATATATATATACTATATATATATATATATATATATATATATATTTATAATATTATATATAATTATATATATCGATCATATATATATATATATTTATAAATATATTACATTGCACACACATCGTACACACAATTACACACACTCTCACTATGACACTTATACACACTTATACACACTTATAAGCGCTTACACTCTCCATAAGACACTTACATTAAACCATATACACTTACACTCACACCCACACACAGATACATTACGTTTACACTCACACACTTGATATTTTGATGCCTCAACTTTGTTGCTCCATCATAAATGCCTCAGCATTGATGCCTTAACTTTGATGCTCCATCATAAATGCCTCAGCATTGATGCCTCCCCTTTGAAGGTTCATCTTTTGATGACTCATCTTTGATGACGTCTTCTTTGATACCCATCTATATGATGATTCATCTTTGATAAATTCATCTTTGATGGCCTTTTCTACCCTACATCAAAGAACAGAGTTAATATTTAATGTCTACCCTATGTTATTAAGCTGATCACCAAGACGCAGCATGATCTCTCCGCGTTGAAGTCCCACGAACCCGCACCCGCAGGTGCGCCCGCCGAGTCCCCGCCCGCCGCGTTCCCCGCCGCAGCGTGCGCCCGCAGGCGCAATTATTACCCGCCGCCGCGTGCGCCCGCAGGCGCAATATCCCCGCACGAAAGAGAAAATTAATATATACTACGGAGGTCATGTCCATTTTTATTTTCATACTTAAAACATTTTCAAAAGAATTTCTTATTCAGAATATATACATTGAGTCATTCACTTTTTACTCTCATACTTAAACCAGTTATTTATTAAAAATACATTTTCGCGAACCTAAAACTGTAACCCATTACAGACATCTTTTATATTTTACTAAAACTTTTTAAGTTTATAAATTTTAAAAAATTGTATTGTGAAGGAAGAATAAAATCCAGTCATGTTTGATTGTATAAACATTTTTATTTGTTACTACAATTGTACACGAAATTTTATTAAAAAACATTAACTTACATACCTTAAAGCAGTAAAATTAGTAAATCAATAGAGGTGTTACCTAACACTAGGGGGGATTAGATATGCTTGTTTTACTGCTTTTGTACTGCTTTTAACTTTCTTGCTATTAACTGCCTTTTAACTTTCTGCTTTACTGCTTTAACTCATATACTTATTAAATTAATTATAAGCAGTAAAGCAGTAAAACAAAAGCATATCAATCCCTTTAGGTGTTAGGTAACACCTTATTGATTTACTGAATTTACTGCTTTAAGGTATGTAATGGTATATGAGTTAAAGCAGTAGCTAAAGCAGAAAGTTAAAGCAGTAAAGCAGAAAGATTAAAGCAGGTAGAGAGCGAGTAAAACAAAAGCATAACTAAATCCTTAGGTGGTTAGTAACACCTTCTAATGATTTACCTGATTATTACTGCTTAGGATGTAATGTGTATTTATGAGATAATAAAAGCAGTAAAAACGTGAATTAAAGCAGTTTAAAAGGAAAGTGTAAAAGCAGATAAAAGCAGTAAAACAAAAAGCATACTAATAAACCCTTAGGTGTTAGGTAACACCCTCTAACTTGATGTGTTACTGATTTACTCCATTTAGGTGATGTAATGTTAATCGTCTCCTCTTAAATAAAATTTCGAACAATTGTAGTAAAAAAAATAAAATGTTTATACATCAGACACTGGTTTTTTCTTCTAAAAAAAAATAACAATTTTTTTAAAAATTTTATAAATTAATAACAGTATTTAGTATGAAATCTTCAAAAGATGTCTGATAGTGAGTTACAGTTTGTAGGTTGCATGCGAAGAATGTTTTTAATAAAATGTTTTAATATAATGCAAGTAAAAAATGAATGAACTCATAGTATATTTTGAAAGTAAATTCTTGAAATGTCCTTAAGTATGAAATAAAATGAATGACTCATATTAATATATATATTTTTCTTTCGTGCGGGGATGATTGCGCCTGGGGCCGCGCGGCGGGGCGAGGTAAATTATTGCGCCTGCCCGGCGCACGCCGGCGGGCAGGCGAACGACGGGGCGGGCGGTGCGGACGCGGCGAATCGGGTCGCACCTGCGGAGTGCGGGCATTCGATGGGATACTTTTAACGGCGGAAGATGATCATGCTGCGTCCTGGATGATCAGCTTATAATAACATAGGCGATAATTGACATGTAATACTTACTCTGTTCTTTGATGATAGCGGTAGAGATGAGCTCCATCAAGAGTGAATTTTCATCAAAGGATGAATCATCAATATCAGATACATGATGTATCAAGATGACTCTTCAAAGCATAGAGTCCATCTAAAGAGTGAACCTTCAACAGTTTTGAACATGGCATCAATGCTGAGGGCATTTATGATGGGACATCAAAGTTGAGGCATTCAAAGATGAGACATTTATGATTAGGTAATGCATCAAAAGTTGAGGCATCAATGTGCTGAAGGGCATTTACTGATGGAGCATCAAAGGTTGAGTGACCATCCAAATATCAAGTGTTGAGAGGTAAAACGTAAGTGTATCTGTGTGTGGGTTTGAGTGTATGTTGTATATTGTTTTATGTTACGTTGTCAATAATTTTTTTTTTTCTTTTCCTTTTTTTTTTGGAGTAGTGTAATGCGCTTATAAAGTGTCATTAGTGTGTGTATAAAGTGTCATAGATGAATGTGTGTATGTTGTGTAGATGTGTTGTGCAAGTAATTAATATATAATATATTATATAATATATATATATTTATAAATAATTATATAATTAATATATAATATATATATATTATATAATAAATATAATTTTATATTATAATATATATTAAATATATATATATATAATATATATAAATATTATAATATAATTATATTATATATATATATAATATATAATAATTACTTATATATATTTATATATATTTATATAACTATATTATATAATTATATATATACTAATAATATTATATATTATAATATATGATATACTATATTTATATATATAAATATAATATATATATAATAATTAATATATTATATATATATTATATATATATATAGGCTAATATAATTGATAGAAAAAGACTAACTCATGGTAGGAAGCACTAGCACCTGCTAATATACACCAATCGAATCCTCATACCCTATAACCTAGGTGGTAGACACCCATATTAGGGCTATTCGGGGCTCAGGGAGGCTAGGGAAAAAGGCCTTTTGAAATAAAAGTGGCACTCAGTTGGCACTATGTGGCACTCACTGCACTATGTGGCACTCACTTGTCTCATTGTCACTCATTGGCACTGCATCTTTTGCACTTACCTGGCTACTCACCTTTGGCACTACATCTTCAATATCATAAGTAACACTAATCGCCAAAACATCCCTAGATTACTTCTTTCAGTGATTGGACCTCAAAAAGCCATCAAGTTAGCGTGGGTCAAAATTGACCCATGGTATATGGCAAAGTCAAGGCCGAAATATCATGGTCAAAACAAGGTTAAGACATCTAAAAAGGGCTAAGTCCCTAAAGGTAAGGAAAGAGAATTACCGTGGTCAAAATTGACCCAGGACGACCAAAGGGTTGGCAGTGTGTTTGTACGTGTGTTTATAAGGTGTCAATGTAAGTGTCTATGGGTAAATGTAATGTGTTCATTAGTGGAATTGTGATATATAGTGTCATAAGTGAATTGTGTGTATAAGTGGTAAGTTGTGGTGTGTGTGATATAAGTGTAAGTTGTGTGTGTGTGTGTGTGTGTGTGATGTGTGTGTATTTGTGGTGTGTGTGTGATGGAAATAATTTAGGATAGATCCATACATGCGTTCATAGTTAAGGATACGGAAATATGTTGACGGGTGGGCCCGAGTGGGCAAATAAATTGGCGATGGTGTGCTCAAAAATTGCACCCGATGGTATAGGCAAAGGTCAAGGCCTAAATATCTGCGTCGAAACAAGGTTAAGACGATCAAAAAGGGGCCTAAGCCCCTAAGGGAAGGACAATAAATTACCGTGGGTCAAAATTGACCCATGAAGGACAAAAAATTAACGTGGGTCAAAATTGACCGCAATGGTAATCTGTCAAAGTTTGGAGCAAAGGCGGAAGACAAAAAGCGTGTTAAGGACATCAAAAAAATAGGGCGTGAAGCCCCTAAATGAAAGATCAAAAAATTACGTGAGGCAAAAAATTTGATCATGTCGAAAATAATTTTTAGCGGCTGGGCCAAATTGAACCCATGGAAGACGAAGGGTTTAAGGTGTGAAATAAATATTAGTGGTGGGGTACGTACAACGGTTGCTGACGCAACGGTTTGCCCAACCCTTCTTCGAAGGGTTGCAAAAATAGAGGTTGCCGAAAAAATTAAGGGTTGCCAAAAAAATTTAGGGGTTGCCAAAAAATACGTGGCCAAAACTATGGACCCATTGAAGGACCAAAGGGTGTGGGCGAAAAAAAAAGGTCAAGGCCGAAAAAGGTGAAGGCCAAAAGGAATGTCAGGTCAGGTAAAAATTCACCCTCAGGAAACAACCTGTCGGTCAGAAAAGGTCAAAAAGGTCGACAGAGTCACTTGGCTCTCCGAAATGACCTCTCCTCAACTACTTTATGGCCAAATCTACCAATATAAGCAACCGCATGATATCTCGACAACTAGAGCGTAGTACAAGAAATAACTAACTAAACTTTAGAGAAGATTTGGACTTTTCCAACAAAAAATGAGGAAATTTTTTTTTTTATTTTGCTTTTTTTTTATATCTTTAAAACTTACTCGATAAGTACAAGAAAAACTAACAACAAATTGGAATCAGCTGATGAAATTACGTATGGGAAAATGCGATTTTTTTTTTTAGGGGGCTTCGATCCGTCAGGTTGGGAAAGAGGGGGGAGGAAGTTCCTCCCCGTTCCGTTCACCGATTTCTGGCCGAGAGACCCCGACTTTTGCCATCTTTACAATTTACCCGGGATACTTTTAAATTAAAAAAAAAAAATAAAAAAAATAAAAAAAAAAATAAAAGTTTCAATTTTCCATAGAAATTTTCATTACGCCGATCCAAATAATGTTATTAGTTATATGGTGTGTACCACATATCGTAGTTTTCTCGAGATATCATAATAAAAAAAAAACACAAATTTTTCCCCCATTTTCCATTGTAGAATATATTTTTGCTGATTTCAAAGAATAGTAATTAGTTTTTTTTTTTTGTATATATCGTAGTTTCGAGATATCATGCGCGGTGCTTGGTAAGTTTCACCAATATTTTATATATATTTATTATATATATATTAATATATATTTATATATATAGTATATATTATATATATTAATATAATAAATATAATATATAATATATAATATATATGTATATATATAATATATATATATAGTATATATATATATATATATATAATATATATATATTAATTATAGCATATATATATAATATGTGTGTGTGTGTGTGTGATGGTGTGTGTGGTGTTTATATAGCCACTCTAACTTCCTTCTAACTATCGTATTATATCTCTCACTTGTATTCTATCTAAAATTTTTTTTGAAACTCTACTTAACTCTCATTCCTGAGATCCATCTGGACATCTCATTCTCTTCTTTTGACACACCAGAATGACTTTCCAAAGTTCAAAAACTCAATTGGTGACAACAAACTTATTCTATCTGACTAATTTATAGTCTTTACCCATTAGGTCTATGAGCGGAGTCTTGCAGTGCATCATGCTTTTACCAATCGAAAGCTTTCGACCGAATATTGGTGCGAGTCACTATCTTTATTAGCTTGGATTTCCTCTATCATTCCCTTTGCTTTATTTCCTGTTTGGTTTTCTTTCAGATGTTTACCATAACAACCCTGCTGTGATGGGACACTCTTTTTTCTTTATTGCTAACTTTGGAGTTTCTTAGAGTTCTCGTCCATCTCCAATTTTATTTGATACTTTAGAATTCATCAACGAACAGCCTTTCACAGCTGCCACTCCTAACTTTGTTCCACTTTTATTGCCGATGCGTTCAACCTTTTGAAAAAATCTACTTTTTACATCAAACTCTTTTCACAATCTCTCATTCTTCTCTCTACACGAAAAGCTCACCTCGATCCAACTATTGCATATCTAAACGTTCAACAGCTCTAACGTCTCCACTGTGAAGAACATAAATATTCTTGACCTGAACAAAAACAGCAAAATCTAGGGGTTCCTTTCAGAGTAAGCGAATTTTTTCTTCCGAGCAGTTACTCCAGTTATAAAAAGGTCTTATCCGACTATACGTGGAGTACTGTTCTCACATTTGGGGGACTCTTGGGTTACACTCTTCATTATGGAATAGGGTTAGAGATCTAAGGCTAAAAATTCCATATAAAAACTATCTACACAACTTCTCTTATCCCTTTGACCCTCAATACTCGCTAAGTGACGTTGGCACTATCTCTTTACAAAAGATACAACAACGGCAGGTGCTCAAGGAAATTGACCTTTCACATAACGTCACCACTGCGACGCCCTCGTAGAACAAGAGATGCCTTGCTCGTGCACAAGTTTTGTGTGAGAATTCAAATTTCAGATTTGTTTTGTGTGTGCTTTTGCTTTCAGCCACCTGTCTTGTAGAACTCTCTACCATCATCTATTTTTCCCGATGTATTCAATCTTCCTCTCTTTAAAACCTCTGTCTGTGCTCACCTGAGAGATGTACGTAAAGCTTAGGTTTTCTTAAATTTTATTATTCATTTTAGAATTCTGCCATATCTCTATATATATATTCTTATATATATATATTTATATATTATTTATTATTTTAGAAAAGATCTTTGATTGAGGTATAGTGTAATATATATATATATATATATATATATATATATATATATATATATATATATATATATATATATATATATATATATATATATATATATATATATATATATATATTTTACCTTATCCATCCATTCTGTTAGGCTCTGCCTGAATCAACTATCCTCCATATGTCTGAGGAATAACATTGGTGACTCCAGTAATTTCCTTTCGTAGCCGGCTTACTAGGACTGTAGCCACAACCTTCCATAGTTTCCTATGACAGGGGATTCATGGGAAGGAATTAAAAGGCATAAGGATGTTCCCAGCCCCTAGAACTATGCGAAGAAAAATATTCCTATAATCCGACTACGGTGAACTATCCATTCATCTTCGACCAAATTTCAGTTATTTCTGAAGATCTTATAATTTAAATTCAAAATTACCAATAAAGATCCAAGCTATAAAAATTTATACCGCTTTATTTGTCTATTTAATATCATTAAAATTTCCAAAAGAACCGAAATTAAAATTTTGTTGCTCCTCTTCACGGTTACAATATTAATTTTGTACTGATAAAAGATTTTGATTTTAATGTTAAATTCTTATTTAATTAATTAAAAAAATATTTTCTTATATAATTTCTTTTTCAACAACTTCTAACAGTAAAATCTGGCCACAACATGCAGAATGCTTTCTCCTTCCATGAGACGAAAACCATTAGGAACCTTTGCAGGAGCTCTCTTGGAATTTTCTGTCTTCTCAGTCCGTTCTGTTGTTCTTCTTATTTCTTTTCCCAGATGCCTTTTGTTGCTTCCATATATATATATATATATATATATATATACATATATATATATATATATATATATATATATATATATATATATATATATATATATATATACTATATATATATATATATATATATATATATATATATATATATATTTATAAATATATATATATATATATATATATATATATATATATATATATATATATATATATATATATATATATATATATATATATATATATATATATATATATATATATATATATATATATATATATATATATATATATATATATATATATATATTGTAATGCCCTAATTAAAATATTACTTATGAAATCCTTATATAAATAGAAGAAAATCAATACTCTTTTAATAAGAGGTTGTAAGTTTAATATCAAATATATCAAGAAATTTATTAAGGAATATTAGCAGAATATTTCGACCAAACTTGGTCCTCTTTCAGCTGCTATGTTATTTAAACTAAAATAAATATAATAAAAATACATAAAAATTAAAAACAAAACATTTGTGATAATTTTAAATGTATTTTATTTATTTTTATTATATTTAATTTAGCTTATATATCATAGCAGCTGAAAAGGACAAGATCAGTCAGAAATTTCTGCTGTATTCTTGTAAATTTCTTGATATATTGATATTAACTCCACTCTTATTAAGAGTATTGATACTAATATTATAAGGATTTCATAAGTAATATTACAATTAGGCACATTACAATTTATTATTACTACAGTTTAAGTCTATATACTGTTTATATATATATATATATATATATATATATATATATATATATATATATATATATATATATATATATATATATATATATATATATATATATATGTTTATTGTATAATGTTTAAAGAAAAAAGGTTGGATGTGCTGGGGATAACTGAAACTAAGTTGAAGGGAAAGAGGGAGGTGGACTTTGGAAAATACAAGGGGGTGATATCAGGGGTGAATGAGAGAGTGAGGGCGAGGGAAGGGGTGGGAATAGTTATGAGGAAAGAGGTGTGGGATAAGGTAAGGGTGTGTAGTCAGGTGAGTTCCAGGATAATGTGGGTGAAAGTGAAATTTGGGGGGGAAATGTGGGTTTTTGTATGCGCATATGCACCAGTGAATGGAGCGAGGGAGGAGGAGAGAGAAAGATTCTGGAGTGAGTTGAGTGAGTGTTGGGAAAGTTTTGGGGTAAATGATAAAATTTGTCTATTGGGAGATTTGAATGCAGGAGTGGGAAGGGAGGAGGTGGGAAGAATAATAGGACCATTTGGGGTAGGGGAGAGGAATGTTAATGGAGAAAGTCTGTTAGAGTTGTGTGCTGAAAGAAGAATGATAGTGGGGAATACTTGGTTCAAAAAAAGTGAGAATCATAAAGTATACATGGAAGAGTGAGATAACGGGGGGAGGGCGGTACTGGATTATGTGTGTGTAAATGGGAAGGATAGAGGCAGATTACTAGATGTAAATGTATTTAGAGGGGCGGGGAGGGGGATATCGGATCACTATTTGGTGGTTGCTAGGATAAGGGTGGGAGGAGAGGTGATGGTTAGGGATAGGGGAGAAAAGAGGAGAGTAGAAGTGATAAAGGTGGAAAAATTGGAGGAGATAGTGTGTAAGAGGGAGTTTAGGAGAGGTATGGAGGATAGGTGGAGAGACGTGAGAGGGACAGGAATGGGGGAGGTGGAGGGGGAGTGGAGGAGATTTAAAGAGGCAGTATGTGAAGAGGCTAGAAGGGTATGTGGAGTAAAAAGGGTGGGTGCAAGCAGAAGGAAAGGGAGTGAATGGTGGAATGAGGAGGTGAAGGAGGTGGTGAAAAGGAAAAAGGAGGCTTATGTGAAATGGTTGGGAAGTAGGAGAGAGGAAAGCTGGGAGGAATATAGAAGGGTTAGAGTGGAAGCAAAGAGGGCGGTGGAGAGGACGAAGAGAAGAGCAAAAGATGAGTGGTGTAGAAAGGTGACGGAAAATTTTGAATCGGGAAGTAAGATGTTTTGGAAAGAAGTAAATAAAAAAAGGAAGAAGAAGGAGGGGTTGGGGGAGAGGATTAAGGGAGGAGATGGGGAGTGGATAGGAGGAGAGGAAAGGGTGAGGAAGAGGTGGGGGGAGTATTTTAGTGGATTATTGAATGAAGTGGGTGGGGGAGGGGAGGAAGATTTGCAAGAGGTGAGGTTGGGGAATGAATGGGGGAGGGAGGGGGAGGATGAAATACAAATGGAGGAAATTATTAGGGCCGTGAATAAAGGAAAAAAAGGGAAGTCCGCAGGTTTGGATGGTGTGAGAATGGAAATGTTGCAGAAAGGAGGTATAGGGGTGGAGGAATGGCTGTATAGGTTATTTAATATATGTTGGAGGAGTGGTGAGGTACCACAGGATTGGGAGGATGGTTGTTTGGTCCCCCTGTATAAGGGGAAGGGGATAGGATGGAATGTGGGAATTATAGAGGTATATGTCTTTTAAGTGTGGTAGGGAAAGTGTATGGGAGAATACTGATTGAGAGAGTGAGAGGTTTAACGGAGGGGGGAATGGGGGAAGAACAAGGAGGATTTAGGGAGGGAAGAGGGTGTGTGGACCAAGTGTTTACACTAAAGATGCTTGTGGAGAAAAGTATAGAGAGGAAAGGGAAAGTGTATGGGTGTTTTTTAGATTTAGAGAAAGCATATGATAGAGTGAGGAGGGGTGAATTGTGGAGGGTGTTGGAGGAAAATGGAGTGGGGGGCAAATTAGGTAAAGGTATTAGGGCCTTTTATAGGAATAGTAGAATGTGTGTGAGAGTGTTAGGAGGGGAGAGTGAGATGTTTGGGGTGGTGAGA
>JABUQX010068451.1:0-36404 GCA_015478945.1 Trachelipus rathkii | reverse complement strand
CTGATCACCATTCTAACATAACTCACACTGAGACTGCTCCTCACTCCAACCATTAACCTTACTGCTTTATCCACTGGTAGCTTTACTTTTCGACAGAGACACCCCCTATGGCTGGTACACAACGCTACAGACCCATCGCTCCAAGACCGAAATCTAGCTCTGTCTCACCCTGAAATACCCCATCTACCTAGAACCGACTCTTCAGACTACCGCCACACAGAACCAAAAATCATCCCGCATCATTAATAGGAGGTAGCACCCATTCCCACCATCTCCATTCTCCATCATTCTAACACCATTCCTGCCATCCCTACCTCTAATTCGTTCATAACCCCATTCATATACAAATTGACAAACCAAGGAGACATAACACAACCTGTCTCACTCCGCTATATCCTTTAACCAATACCATTGACACCAATTATTTCGTTACACACGTCTGCACTATCGTCGATGATATTACTTTTGATTCCATTCAGAAGATTACCACCAAACACCATATATCTTTAACACCTGCCATAAAGCTTCCCTATAATCCCTATTCCTCATACGCCTTGTCTGCAACTCCCATGAAAACCTAAATTACAAGTTTATTCTTCTTCTCCCTCATTTTCCACATCATTTGTTTCAATGTAAAGATTTGATCCACACATCCTCCGTACCACTCCTAAACGCACTCTTGTCTCCTTCCACCAATGCAGTCCTTTCAGATCAGCTCGACGCACTCTTTTCTGACCAAAAAAACACGAGCATAGTATCTTCTCTGACAACGACTCAATAAACCTATTCCCTGTCATAATATGCGTACAGTTCCCCTCTCTGCCCATGACCCTCTATATAAAGAGGATTTACTATTTTACCCGCTTCTCCTCAAAAATACACATTGGACATATACCCTCGAAACGCTTCATTACACAACTTCAATCCAATCAATTCACCATCTTGCCTCCATCCTTGATCAATTCACAGTAATTTCATCGATACCGCAATGTACCATTCTCTTCACTTCTAACTCGACCCATTACCTCCTCTCCTGCTAATAGCCTCATCCCCAAATACCTATTCGTTCTTGCACCATCAAACCCCCCATATACATTCACTATCAACCTCTTCATTACTGTTAATGATATCAGATTTTCGAAGCTTTCTTTCCACACTCCCTCACACGCATTTCATCAGTTACAAAAGCACCATCTCTATTCATTATTCTAAGCAGAATTCCCCTTATTCTCATTCTTAACCTTTCGCGCTTCTTACCAAGCAAGAGCCTTTCTATATCCCCTGTAAAAAATCCCTATTTCATCCTCTTTCTTCTAAATCTGTTCATTTACCTCTTTTTTCTCCACGATGCACCTTTTCATTATTCTTTTTTCTCGCTTAGATAATTCCGAAACTCATCACAACACTTGTCTTTTGAGACACTTCAATCATTTGCTTTTAGTACATTCAAACCACGCTTGCTTTTTTACCGTTTAACACCGCTGCCCTCACCTCCTGTCATTCCCACCCCATTCACTGATAACCATTCTTACTTCACCCTACTCATCGGCCAATCCACCACACGCTGGCACTTTACTACAGATTTATGCTTCCGTTCATTAGCCCCCAGGATTTGATTCCAAGTATCAAACTTGTTCACATTCAATCCGATATTACTAGTGAGGCGCTTCTTACATATATCCTTGTCTGTCTTATTTAACTTAACTTAAGCGCTCGTAATTTGTTTACCTACTTGTCCCCTTTTGCGTGAGTCAACCTTCCTCTCCATCCAAGCCCCCCCACTAACGTAATTTTTACATAGAACAAACATAATGATCCGATGATCCCATTCCTAATTCCATTCAGCTATTAATTTAACACCAACACATAACTACACATCTCCTTCTTCAACCAACACAAAAATCACAATCATTACACTGTTCACTTCCGATAGCCATCCTCGTACCTACCCACCAACTTCTAGTGTAAGTACTATGGATACTCTGTGTTAAAAAAGAAAGTGATTACCTTACACACATTCCTCTCTCTTTTCACAGGGAAATTCAATCACCTTCCCTACCCATTCTCATTTTTCTTCCCGGCCACCCCCAAACCCACCTGTGATGCGACCAACCAGTACGTGCTTTCATATCTCATATCGAGTTATTTTAGGTCATTATTTATAAACTATTCATGTAATTCTAAACTGTAGGGTTGGCAGAAGCACCTGTGTTGTGCGGAACACATTTTCAGAGTTTCGATCGGTTCGGTGCAGTGCAGGGCAGTGCGTGGTACGATGAAGTTTCGATACAGGACGAGAAAATGACTCTCGGTGGAGCGAGGTGCGCTTCTGATGCACAACCTATTTTTTTGTGGTGCAGTGCGGTCCCAATGCAAAACCTCCATTTGCAGTACGGTCATGTGCAGAAATTTTTAGTGCTCGGCCAACTCTTATGTAAAGGGTATATTTGTAAGATACATCTTCAGTTCGCTCATAGCTTCCAATTTTGAGGGCTTTGTATTAATTATTACGTTTCATTCTCAGGCTTGGTTAAAAATTGTTAATTTTTCTTTCCCTTATTTCAAAAGGCAAATTGAAATTATGATTCAATATTCAAGATTCAAGAATTCTTTAGCCATTTAACAGTCATTTCCGTAAATGACATTTTCATCTTTTTTTTTTTTTTTTTTCCTTTTTTCTTTTTTTTTTTTTTTTTTTTTTTTTTTTGTCAAACCTTTTTTTTTAATTTAAAATGGAAGGGAAGAAATTAGCTTCGTTGATTCAAGATATTTTCCCTCTTGAAGAAAAAAAGAAGAAAATTAATTAAACAAGAAATTCAAAGACAAATATTAAAATTTCGTTATTCTCTTTAAATTTAAATAAATTAAAGGTGAAATATATTGAAATGCTTCTTGAAATTGAATAATATTTTTTAATTAATTACGCGGTTGGTACAACACTTTTTCTTTATTTTATTTATTGTGCATCTTATGAATTCTGTAATTGCATTGTCATAAAAAGGTATATAATATATATATATATATATATATATATATATATATATATATATATATATATATATATATATATAATATATATATACATAAGAGTACCTTTATAAATACCTTGTAAGGTAAAAGAGAAATATCTGCTGTTATACTTATTCTAAGATTTGCGTGAGCAAAATTTTGATATAAGTACGTAACAAATTGAATAAAGGCATTTCCCTGACTTGTTGAACATTCTTCTCTTCACTTCTCTCCCATATTCTCTCCCACTCAGTCGGACTCACTACCAACTTGCTTGCTCTGAAGAAGAAAGAAATCGGAATTACAAAAAACTTAACCTTCAAGCAAGGGAGGAAAACTAAGGAAAAGTCTGTGACTTCTCATCAGAAAATTAGAAGATAAAAGAGAGAATCTCATTAAAAAGGAAACTATAATTATTTACTATTTTATTTAATAAATCATTATTTGTTTTATGACTTTTAAAACATTATCCAACTCCTATAGGGGCCAACATCAAGAACCAAGAAGAACCAAAAAAAACGCTTCAAAGAACATTAAAAAGGGCCCCTATATATTAGGAATCCCGGAAGTAAAATACCTAGCGGCCTCTGATAACCCATCAGCATTTCACCAGTGGCTGCTTCTTACGATGCCAAGCACCGAAGAATTGATACTTACACTCTCACTTAATAACTCCTTCATCCTCAACAAGAAAAGTTCGTCTCCAAAAGAAAACAACCAAATTGAAGAAAAAGAAAAAAACAACAATAATACTTAAAAATAGAAATCAGAACACTCCAAGAAGATGACTCAAACAAACTGCAAACGAACATTATCGATACGGACTTCTTTTATCATTCTCAATTAATTTTGGATTATGGTCTGAAACTCATTTTTGATTCCACTGACGAACCTGTATTAGTGGCCTCCCTCTTCGAATTCTCAATCCAATTCAGCCACCATACTATCACCCAATTTCATTTCTTTGAAAAAAAAATGAAGAATTTACAATTGTATAAATACACTAAACTCCGGATAAAACCAATATCAACTCTTCTACCATATTTTCCCCTCTTCTGGATACGCTGTCTCTACTCACCCTCACTCTATGCATTCAAGAATACTCACCAATGACCGATTGACGCCCATGTTTTGGTGACTGCTTCAACCTTTTCAACATCATCAACCTTACTTTTTCAAACATAAAACCTAAACCAGAACCAATACGCCTAAAGACATAACCTTCTTTCAGGAGGAATCTTCCAACTAAAGTTCCTCACCAAAGCATGCTATCAAGAGCTTTCGTGCTGATTCGACACTTAAGACGCGCAATCCTTGGCGCATTAAAAATGATCAAGATATTCACGTATGGACTTAATCTTCTCACCAATTTCAAAAATTCCACGGTTCATCGTCAAGTGACGACTTCTTACATCCACCACACTTCTAGGTCAAACTCACTCAAAAAATTGCAGCATCCTTCTCTCCTGTGCCCGATAATCTCTCTAACTATATTACTACACTGATCTTGTTATTTCTTTGTCATCACTACCTGTACTTGGTGTATTGACCTTGACTACAATGCTAACGTATAATCAACTCAACAATTATGCAATCTATATTTGCAAATCCTACCCTATCTTATTGCACTTGAGTTTGCATCATTGCTCTTAATCATTACTCATTATTTTTATATCTATTTCTGTCAACATCTGTACTTTCCAATTTGTTGAATGTTCCTCCCTTCCTTCTCTGAGATTTTTCTTTGTTTCCGGCATATAGAGTGAGAAAAAGGCTCTTTTTATCTTTTTCTCAGAATTACTTATTTTATTCAAAATTCGTTAAGTGGGGAGAATCATTTTTCTTGAGGAGGGGATAGGGATATTTCTTTTGAAAGCATTTACTGTTCTCTAGATAACGACTTGAGTTTTTCTCCTTTGAATGCTTTCTTTACGCTACGCTGAACGTTTCGAATTCTTAATGGTAATAAACAACCATATTTTCTTTCAAGCTTATATTAACTATTCACTGCTTTTCGTTGCAATATTCACTTTGTTCATTAACATCACTGTCAATCACACCACTATTCTATTACTTGTAATGTGTCAAATCTAATTTTACTGTGAATCAAACCAATATCCTATATACTTGTAATATGTGTCAAATCTATTAATCAATCAACTATGATCCGATGTTACTTTTTCTGTTATTAACAAGAAAGTGGAATCATAACATATTGAATTATGTTGTTACAATAAAATTTTATTTAGACATTTTCTTTATTTATAATTAAAAGAGTTAATATTGCTAAATATGCTCTAAAACTATTATGTTAAGTATTTTGAAATTTTAAATAAAAGTAAAATGGTAATTACTTTTTTCAACTTTGCATAAATATGCATTTTTTGTCCAACTGCCTCCAATTGAAAAAATAATTAATATTAATGTTGAATATAAAATTTTGTAATCTTTCTGAAATAATACTTCAACCACTAGGTTATTTAGTCTAGGTTATGTTATTATAAAAAAATTAGCTAAAATTTATAATTTATTTTGATATATTTGTTTCCCGCATTCATAGAATTATAATGAAAAGATACCTCAGTCACTTGCTAACTTAATCTAGAATTCGAAAATGTGAAATAAATGAGATTAAAATGTAAATAATATTTTTAAAAAGTTTCTTCTCGAATGAAACTGATGATATAATATATGTAAAGGGGCCTAGGCTTTAAGATTAATCACGAATAAATAATCTTTGGAATTCAACTGAATGGATATTTCAGACACTTGCTTATCTAACCTAGAGCCGAAAGTATGAAGTAAAATTTAATAAATATGAAAGCTTATATTAAAAAATTTGGTTCTTAAATTTAACTGATATCCCGATGTACTTAATACCTTAATATACTGTAAATCCAGGAAATTTTTTTTAAAAATTTTACGGAATTACCTAGATCACTTTATTAATTAGATTAGGAATCGAAATTATAAATAAAGTTGTTAAAATTAAAAATTTACACATTAATATTAAATATAAAATTTTAGAGTTATTTTCAGAGCATATTTTAATCATTTGCCTATTTAATCTATAAATCAATATTATGAAATGAAAGCAGTTAAAATTGATAATGTACTTTTAAAAATTTCGTTCTCAAATGTAACTTGCAGTATATCCCGGTAAATCTATGGAGGGGTACGGTTTTAAATCAATAGTGAACGTAAAACTTATGAAATCAAGCTGATATGACCCAACAATGACATTCTTATTTAGACTATTATCAATCAAAAGTGTTAAATAAAACTAGCTAAATGAATTTTTACATTTACAACTTTTGATTCTAAAATGTAGATGATGTCATATGAGTGGAAATCATGAAATAAAAGCAGCTTAAAACTAAAATTTGAAAAAAGAAAATTTTTTTCTCAAAGTTAATTGAAAACAAAATAAACATAGGGGGCATCGGCTCTAATATTAATCCTAATGCAAAATATGATACCTCAAACAATTGACATTTAAATCTCGGAGCCAAAAATTAAAAGGGTTAAAATGAATTTTTTGCGTTTACAAATTCAACTCTAAAATGCAACTGAAATTTCCATGTACTTAAAAGGGCCAATCCCTTAATATCTATAAAAAATGCAAAAATTTTTAGAATTCGGCAACTTGCTTATTCAATTTAGGTCGTAAATTTGAAATAAAAAAGAATAAAATTTTAAATTTATATTTAAAAATTTGGTGATACCAAGGATTTAATATTAATCCTGAATATAAAAATAATTTGTATTCTACTGAAAAGATAATAAAGCACATACGTATTTAACTTATTCATCAAAATCACGATATAGAAGTAGTAAAATATGAAAATTTATTTAAAAAAAAAAATTGTTTCTCGGACGTAACTAACAATACGATATTCCTAATTGGGTCTAGGCTTTAACGTTAATCTTGAATGTAAAATTTACAGAATCCTGCTGAGAAGATAGAGCAAACACATGCTTATTTAATCTAGAATTCTAAATGTCGAAATAAATTTATTTTTTAAAATTTGTTTCCCGAATGTAGCTGAGATTATTCTTGAATGTAAAATTTTTAGACTTATAATGAAAAGATCTCTCAAATATTTGTTTTTTTTATGTAGATTTCAAAATAATGAATGAAATATAGCTAAAGATGAAAATTTATTTTAAAAAAATTTGCTTCTGGCATGTAATTGATAACATTATATACTATTGGGGAACTAGGCTTTGTGCTTTAACCTTAACATTTTTATTGAATGTAAAAATTTCAGAGTTCTATTGAGAAGACATCTCAAATACTTGTTCATTTAATTTTTGAATTGAAATTATGAAATAGAATAGCTAAAGTTTAAAATTTACATATAAATTTTTTTTACCTCAAATGTAACTAATACCCAAATAAAGCTATGGAGATCAGGGCTTTTATATTATTTAAGAATGTAAAATTTTAAAAATAAAAATGTAATGACACCCCAGTACATGCTTTATTAGACTATGAATTAAAACTGGCTAAATATTTTTTTTTTACAATTACAACTTTTGATTATAAAATGTATTTGGTAATTTGATTTACCTAGTGGGGTCTAATCTAAAATTCTGAATTTTGAAATAAGAATAGTTGAAAATGAAATTTATTTTAAAAAACTTTTTTCTCGAATGTAATAGATACCATAATATACCAGAAGTGTCTAGGTATTAATTTTAATCCTAAATGTAAATAATTAGATATGATATGATACCCCAAACAACTGCTTTTTTAAACTAGGAGCAAAAGCATGATTTAAAAGTAGTTTAAATAAAATTTTACATTTACAAATTTGATTCTAAAATGCACCTGATATCCCCATGTTCTTACAAATTTTGATCCTGAATGTAAAAGGCTATCAAAATATTTCAATATGTCCAGAAATTTTGCGGAAAATTCTCCGAAATACTGACGAGCAGAGGACGAAAAATCAGAGAAAAGTAAAGACAAATCACCAGTTGAATTCGTCCTACGAAAGCCATACTGGTTTTCAGATACTTTTTAGAAGAATTGAGATGTCTCCAAATCTTCATGTTAGGGATAGATTCGAAACTTTAGAAAAACAGAAGTTAGACCGATAGGACGAAATATGTAGGATTAAGAAGGGTCCCTTTTTGTCACTGCCTGAATGAACGCACTTATCCAACCAGAAGGGATGATAAAAGTATAAAAAAAAAACATGAAAGAAATAGTTTACCAAAATTGCGTAGAAGTTTGGAAGCACAAGTTTTCAGAAATGCAGTAAGAATTCCATGGGGACCGTACACCTTCTTATTCCTAATCTAAGAGGGAGCAGAATCAAAAATGGAGAAGGAGACATAGCTCCGAAATGTTTTAAGGTGGAATTACAGGCAAAAGTTTGAGTTGGAAGATACGAGAAAAGGGAAAGAGAAGTAAAGTTAGAGTTAACATTTATTTAAAAATACTAGAAAGGACGTAACGAGGAGGAATCAGAAAGATTATTGCATTTTGTACTGGAAAAAAGTTTTTCGTCTTACGGAAAATAGATTTTGCATGATTCTAAAATGAAACATAAGTTGCATGAGTTTTCGTAATTTGAAAACAACGATAATTCTGTGACTATTATAATAAGAGCAAGGGGAATTATACCATTGTAAGGTTTAGTAGAAGAAAAATATGGAATGTACGCCTCCATGCCAGGGACAATCACTCGGTAATGCACTCAACACATTCCGAGGGTCTCCCAAGAATACAGTATTCATTTCATGGGAAATGAAAGAGGTATGACCATAAATCCAACCAGTTTTCAGGACTGCAGTGCCAATAATAATTCCTAGCCGTAGGATGAAACCTTTCATGTGGCAGACTTGAAGAAATAGAAGAATATATAGAAATAAGGTGATCGGAGGAACCCAGAGCTGGGAAGAGTTCGGCAGAATAAGGAAGATGATCAGGGATATGAGATAGAAGCTACAACAACTGTTCAAGGTCATCGTGGATAGAATAGTGATATGCAAGCTCTCTAGCTGTATTTTGAGAATTAGAAGAAAGCCATTTCGGTGATGAACGTTGAAATCATTAAGAATGATTATTTCAGAGAAAATTGAAGAAGAGAGTATCTTCTAATTTGTAATTCAATTAGTCTAAGAATTTAAGATAGGTGAGTTTGAAGAAAGATATTCAAATCAGATAAATTTATTGGTAGATTGACAAAATAGCTTGAGCAATAAGGTAGAAAATTCTGAAAAGTAAATCAGAGACACGAGAACAAACAACATCATTGCCAACATAGTTACCACAACCACCTTTGGCGGAAAATTGAAGATAGAAGCAATTAGAGTGAGAAGATTAGGGGTTGATGTCAGTACACATAAACACTTGAGTTTCGGATAAGAAGATATGAAGTTTAGAGAAGGAAAGGCGATATTCAACAAAGTAGAGATTAGAGATTGAGATTAAGCATTAAGATTAGAATTAGAGATTAGAGCATTAGAGATAGAGATAAGAGATAGAGATTAGAGATTAGAATTGAGACTTAGAGATCAGAGATTAGACTACTAATTTAAATAATGCAAATTTTATCATAAAAAGGCGACCCTTCCATGACGTGTTCATAAATTGGTTTGACGATCCAATATGTGTTAGTTCATTTAATTGTTGCTCAATCTTGAGAATGTAATGATTCAGCTCCTCCCCACTAAAATTTAGTATGAGAGAACACAACATATCATGTTGATTACAATTAAATTTCCTAATATAAATTAATTATTTAGATGAGAAGATATAACAGTTCGTGAGAAGTAGTAAGGATTTCAAAAAAGGGCCGAAAATCTGTCTGTAAGAAAAAGTAGCAGAAGCACTATTATTGAGATATAAAGAAAAGATTTTAAGCCATAAAACATCAATTTGGATATCTGAGATTTCGAGATCGTACAGAACATTAAAGATTGCATAGGTATTCTCCACCCTTAGCAAAAGAAATATGAAGAAGATTATGCTTGAATACATTAAGACGAATTAGAGGATGAAATTTCTTGCACTCTTGAATCTGTATAATATAATATACTATATAAATATATAGTATATATATATATATATATATAATATATAATATAATATATAATATATAAGAGATAAAGATATATATATATTACTATCATATTATATATATATAATAATATAACTATATTAATTATAAACTATAATCTACAATTAATACATTTAAAACTTAACACAGATTAGGTGATTTATCTTCTTCCCATTATCAAGGCTTACAATATAATGATAGAAGTTAGAATAAAAATATTATAATAACCAGTATCAATAATTAAAATAATAAAGTTAAAATAAAATAAATCATATATGATAAATTAATGATTACAATATTATGCAGTAAATTCTATTTAAAACAAAAATCTCACTTCAGTATTTAAAAGACTGTTAAAATTTTAATTTTTTAGGTCGGTTTGAGATGCAAATATACAAGGGTTCTACAACTGAAGATCGGTTCCTCAGATTGGACAAAATCTCCAAAATGGATACCTGATATATGTGCCTTCCTGAAAAGAATGAGGCATTTATTAGCTGAATAGGGGGATCAATGTAAATGATCCTAGAGTTCTAATGACAATACTTTATAATAATAAAATATACCAACATATGAAAACCAAAATATATATACTTTAACTATACACTATAATATTTATATTAAATATTATATATATATATATAATATATATATATAAAATATAATAATATAATATAATACAATATAAATAATATATATAATTATATATATATACTATATATCATAGTATATATAATATAAATATACTAAATATACATACATATATATATAACTTCACAGTCTGAAAATTATGAGGCGTTTCTTTCATCAACTGAAACTGACAATTCAGAAATAATCCCCGAATTATTACATTATTCTAACAATTTTATTTCATTTAAAAGAATTCTTTTTTTCAACTTTTTAAATTCAGTTAGTTAATTCGTTTATTTAGTCAATTTTTTTCTTTATAAATTATATATATATATATTAATATATATATATATAAATTATATATATATACTATATTATATAAAAAAAAACCGTAATATATAATATTTATAATAACATACCAACTAACATATATATTAATAATAGTGTAAAAGGCAAAAGAAAAAGAATACCAATTAAAGAGGCAGATAAAGTATGTACGTACAATATATACTATTACATATACATATATTATATACAACACTAATATAAAATCACAACTACTAATACTATTAACACACCAAATATATATACTATATAAGTATACCAAATATGACACTGATCATAAACCACTTACTTTCGCTAAGAAAGCTACAATAGAGCATATACCACGCTGCACAACATACCTGTGATCATCGGTAGTGAAGCACAAAACTAAGTATATATGAAAGAGAGAATGCATACCACTCACAAACGCTATTGTGGACCTAAGATGTAACCCAAGGTGCTCGCCTCCACTATACCCAGGTCAAATCTGTCCTGACAATTTCAGTTCCAGGAACTCTACACGATCGAATTTAATAAATTCAGATCTTGTTGCGAGATGAGAATAAATAACATATCGCTCGGAACGAGATTAGTCCTCGGCGTCCCCCGTAAGCGCAGAGCGTACCCCATCAAAAATTAAAATTGATCGTAGAAAACGACAATAAACTTGCTGCAAAGGATTTCGGAACTTCAAGATCGGAGACGATTAGAGACTCGATTCGGATTCGGGAGCACCCAAGCCCCGGAGACTCGGTCCACATTTGAAAAAGAAAGAAATGCATGGTATGCAAAACAGAGAAGATAGAGAAAAGAAACAGAAGTGAAAGAGGAGGAAGATGAAGGAAAGAAGAAACCAAATGAATTCAGAGTCATAGAAATCGGAGTCAGTACCGGCTCCAGTCTCTGGAACCCGGTGCGTGCGATCTAATAAACATCGATAATAACAACATATTGGTATCCATATAAAGCGTTTTGAGTCGTAGAACTCGAATATGTTTGTATATGGTTGTAAGCTCGGACCCCCCCCTGAGGGGTCACTGACTGAGAAAAAACCACAGAGTGCAAAACAAAGGAAACAGAAAAAGAAGGATGAAGGAAGAATATAAGAAGGAAAGAAATAGAGAAGGAGTTAACTCAGAGAAATGGAGTGGACACTGCCACCGATGCTGCTCCGTGCGTGTCGAGTTATTAAATCTTTTGTTAATGATACAATATGGTGTCTTTATATATGTTATGGTCTGTAGAATTCTCGAAAATAATGTTTCAGAACCATCATGAAAAAAATAATAAAAACTAAATAAAATAAATAAATAAATAAATAAACAATAAATAACATTTTATATTCATTTGTATTTTATAATTACAAATTTACGTTTTATTACACCCCTTAAAACAGTAAATCAGTAAATCAATACACCCCCCCCCCCATTGCCATCCATGATCTATTGTTCTTATTGATCTATTATCTATGACTATTATCTAGATTAGGTCAAATTTTACTAAAAATTGTCATCGTCTTTACATCACCTAAATCAGAAAATCCGTAAATCAAATATCCAACCTCCCTCCTGTCCAATAGTGATCAAATCCATCTATTATCTATTGATCTAATTAATTAAGGTCAAATTTTACTAAACATAATTCATGTTGATCTGCCATTAGTGTAAATCAGATAATCAACACCCAACCTACCTCCTGTCCAATCAATGATCTATTTATCAAATCTATCAATCATTTGTAGAACTATTCATAAAAATTACCAATTTTTACATACCCTAAATCAGGTAAATCAGTAAAATCATCCATCACACCATCCTCCTGAACCATGTATCTATTGATTATTGATCTATTTGATCTATTTGATCTAAGGTAAAAATTTTTACTAAAATTTCAATGTTTACCGTCTTCACCAGTAAATCATAAATCAAAACCACATGATTTCATCATTCCTGGTCCACGGAAATCGGTTCATTTCTTCTCGCCACAAAATCATTGATTCTATTTTTTTAACAAATTTTACTAAAAATGTAACGTCTTAATACCCTAAATCAGTTAAATCAAGTAAATCAAACCACATCCCGCACTCCATGTTAGTCTTAAATAGGGTTGTTATTTATCTATAATTCAATTTCACATTTTCGAGTATCACATGATAAACAGCATAAAAACAAAATTTCACATCAACTAAAGCACTAGCAATCATCTAACCAATGAAATAACCCACAAGAAAACCTGAACACATCTTAAACAAGAATAAACTTCTTAACATTAACAAACAAGTCACCAACTTATCAACAGAAAAAGACTAACAAAATCAAAACCACTTATTCACACTTTTCAAGCTTGTCTCTAACATAACAATGTTAATTACATTACCACGTAATATAACAAAAAATACCAAACCTCTGTTATATATCAACAACCAGCAAAAGTATTGCTAAACGTAAACAAACTTCAACATAATAAAGCCACATAACATTGCTAGAACATAAGATATAATATAAGACACAGCGACCAAACCTTAAACAAGAATAAACGCTTAACATTAACAAAGTTCCAACCTTATCAACAGTAAACAGCTAACTAACAAGCTCTCTACAAAAAACGTATCCAGTCGCACTTTTCAAAAATATCTCAACATTACAATTTAATGTTACATAACATTTATTATCGATTAACAAGAAAATAATAGCATCACCTTACCTAACCTGGCATACATACCTAATTTTAAAGCAACAAATAAAGTTTTTACTCTTGTAAAGCTAGAACTATGAACATAACTTTATAACACACAACACCAACGAATAAACAAGCTACACCATAACAACTTAGTCCAATAAAGCGAACATACGCGGGATTTTACAAACATAGTCAAATATTTACCAAAAATGTATACAAACCTTATCTAACCATCATAACATACCCTAGACGACTAAAGCAAACAAGTAAGTTTTAGGCTTATCTATTTTTAGACTCCGCCTCCTTTCAGATAAATCAACCAATCTAACATTAAAAATGATTTTATGCTTTAACCATTTGCATTAAAGTGATGCAATACTAATTTATATAACCCTCTACAGGAATACATAGCAATGTAGCAGTCGCCAATCGGTTTACGATTAAATATAAATGACACATCGTTAGGGAATAACTGAACTCTCTCTAAGATACACAACAAGCGTAGAAGCGAGAGATGTCCGTTATTCAAGCACTGCGATCCAAAAGCTATCATAACTAGAAGCAATAGTGTATAAACAAACCTTAAAATGTAATGAGATCTTTCTTTCAACAAAACCAATCAGAAGAAAGTAAACAAGAATACACCAACGAATGAACCATATCCGTTCAAAAGGGTATATATTCTTCGTTAACAAAACAACTAACACAAAACATAAGTACAAAATAACGTTCTTACTAATACTTAACCAACGGAATATATGCTAATCGTAACATTTTCACAATATAAAGCTACATAGCAAGACCAAGAACTAAGGAAATATATATTACAATGACAAAACCTGACAACACCTTAGCCGACATAAACTACTAACATACAAAGTTCCAATTTAACACCAGTAAAGTAACTAGCATTGCTTACAAACTTAATCTATTCTTACTATTCCCATATATCTCTAAACAAATTAAAACGTAAATTTACATTGAAACATTAAATATTTAAACAAAATTTATTCAAAAATCCTTGTCTAAATTATCATACAGACCAATGAATAACTGTAACATAAACAAAGTTTTTAACCAAAACATAACATAAAAATAAGTTCTTGGAATAAAACATCGTAGTAAATTTACGTTTTTACATAGCTTAAATCAGTAAATCAGTAATCACAACCACAAACATCCCTACCCTCACCCTCCATGACTTAAGACCTAAAATTGATCTATTTATTCATGTCAATCTTGCAGTATTAATCTGTT
Organism: Trachelipus rathkii; assembly: GCA_015478945.1. Lineage (NCBI taxonomy): Eukaryota > Metazoa > Arthropoda > Malacostraca > Isopoda > Trachelipodidae > Trachelipus > Trachelipus rathkii. Next base: position 21,432 of record JABUQX010068451.1, on the reverse strand, counting down.
CTCCGTAACACCAAAAAAAAATTTCTTTAATATACTAAATTAATTAGTGTAAATGCTAACATAATGTTTTCACAATTAAAAAGCTAACATAGCATGACCAGAACATAAGAATAAAATGTACAACGACAACCTAAAACACCATACGTACGAAAATATCACTAACAATAAGCAAACTCCCTCGCTTAAACAACATTAAACACTACAATAACAAATTCAGTACAAAACGCATAAACCATTCACACTTTTCAAGATATCTCTAAATATCACATGTTAATTTTTACATTAACTCGACATAATTTCAACAAAAAATTTAGCCATAACCAATGATCAAGCATCAATACTGACAACAAATATAAATGCTTACTAACAATTTTACATCAACTACGTAATATTGAACAAAAAATCATCATAACCCTGTCTAAAGAGAATGCGTCCCAGACAAAAATTTCAACATAACAAACTCTATAACACAAACATAAATAAAAAACCTAACAAAAATTATATCCTGACATAACATAAAAACTAAGCTCTTTGAATAAAATACCCAGTAAGCGTAAGTTTACTATTTAAAGCAGTATTAATCAGGAAATGCAGAAAATCCAAACCTATCCATCCCTGCATTCCCCTACCCATCACACCCGCCTGTGATCTATTGATCAGGTTCATTTTTCGATTATCACTTTTTGATCAGCAACAGGTAAAAGTATGTATCTAAAACAAAATCCCTTAACAAATGACCAATCTATCAAGATACAAACATCTTGAACATATGAATTTACAAATCTTCTCAGTTACTCCAACTGTATAAGGATTTTTCATTGAAACTATGATAACTAACATTAGCAATAATTCTCGCAAAAACCTTTACATTACTCAAAACAAAATACTTAACTAGCTCACGTTTCATAACACATACATCCGCAAGCTAACACAGTAAACTTTACAAAAACTCATCATTTCTTAACCAAAGCATTTTAATTTCACCCTTCATATAATAGTAACATAAAGTTCCTAACTTACAGTAAAACAGGTTCATTAACCAAGAGTAATCTAAAGCAACACACCACCCAAGAGAAACCCAAGGGAATAGAGCTCATTGAAGGTGTGATCCTAGAGGGGATCACCCGAAGGTGTAAGCGGCATACCCTCGAAGGAGTAACCTCAGCCCTTCTGCTGAGGCCAAATCGCTTACAATTAGGTCGATAAATCATAGCGTGGGATGTAGGGGCGCAGGGTTGGATGGGTTTATTACTATTATACTATTACTATTTTATAATACAAACAATACTCATTTACATGTGATATTTATTCAAAGAACTATTTATGTTGATTCAGATCAAAAATTTATGATTATGTCTATGTGTTTGTTGAAAAAGTGTTGTGCAATATTCGTCTGGATTATCATATGTAACGATTATGATGAATTTTGTAATTACGAAGTTGATGTAAAAAAAATTTTTACGTTAGCATATATTGTATAAAGAACTTGTTCAGAAGTTAGGCTAAATTTTGTTAAATTTTACCGCATAGTTAAGTAAAAATTAACATTGATTATTTATAATAAGCTTGAAAAAGTAGATGAATAGACGTTTTGAATGAAGTTATTAGTATCTACTTTGTTAAGCGGGAATGTTAAGTAGTAGTCATAATTCTACGTATGTTTATTTGTCATATTACATTATAATTCATAGTCAGGACTTATGTTATGTACTTTATTTAATAGAAAAAACCGTTGCACCGTTAGCATATATTTCTATTAGATATATAAAAACTATTTTTGTGATTATGTTACCAAAGACAGCAAGATGTGACAATGAATCAATAGTTCAATATAATACAAAAGTCCTGAGGAGAGTAGGGATGGGTGGTGGTTTGAATTTACAGGATCTTACTATCTTAAATGCTTTAAATCAGTAAACTTTACAATTTAACTATGATATTTATTCCAAAAAAACTATTTTGTATTTAGTTTGGTTAAAACTGTTATTTTCAGTTATTCACATTGTCTGTTATAATGAATTAGACAATTATGATAAATTTGATGTTTAACTATTACATGTCAATGTACAATAGTTTACGTTAATCTGTTAGAGATAGCTCGGGGGAAAAAGATAAGAATAGTACAGTTGTACGCAATGATAGCTTACTACTGAGTGTTAATGTGAATATTGTAATTAGATGTTATCTGCGTAAGGTGTGTAGTTTGCAATTGTACAATATATTCTTAGTCTATGATGCTATGTAGCTTTATTAATGTAAACAAATCCGATGCTGACAAAATTGCGGTAGAAAGTATAAGAGGCTACGTTTTTTTACATTAGTTATTTGTATTTGATTTAGTCTATGCAAGGAATCATACCCTTTCTAGAGACATATTAATGTTCTTCTTACGTCTATTCTGTTGAGAACTTTCTTCTGATGGTTGTATGAAAGTAAAAGAATCTCATTGACATTTAAGGGTTTTATACACCTATATTTCTTCCAGTTAATGATAGTCTCATCGCATGCTATAACGGAGACAATCTACCTGCGCATCCACGCTTGATGTGATAATCTTAACACGAAGAAGTTCTCGTATTCCACAACGATGTTGTCATTTAATATTTAATCGTAACCGGAATACGGAACTGACCTACCAATTGCTTTAATTCCTGTCAGAATGGCAAATATTAATAAGAGTAATTGACATCACTTTATGCCAAAATGTATTAAACGCATGAAATCAATTCTTTCAATGATATGGAGTATTGTAAATTTTCTGAAAGGGGATCGGAGTCTAAAGAATAAAGCCTAAAAACATCCTTGTTTGTCTTACTCGAGGTATTAGAATGTTAATAATGTTATGATTAACATATTTTCGTAAATATTACTTGTTAATGTAAAATACCCGCGTATGTTCGCTCTATTGAGCTAAGTGTAATGGTACTGTATTACGTCTTTTATGTTTAAGACGTCTATGTTACTAGTTTAGCTTACAGAGAGTTAAATAAACTTATACTGCTTTTCTTTACCATTTATATTACTGCATCGGTTAGGAATGTGATGCTACATTTTTTTCTTGTTAACATATATAACTGCTAAATGAGTAAAAAACATTTGCATGTGTAGAGATATGCTTTGATAAAGGCGTACTGGCATTATTTTTGAGCCGTTAATAATAGTTTACTCTGTTAAACTCGGTTGATAAGTAGGAACCTCTTGTTAATGTAGCATGGTTATCTGCTTAAATGTCAGGTTTTCGTTGTATATTATATTCTAGTAATGCTAATTTAAATGTTGACTTTAATTGCTTTTGTACTAAGACACAATGATCTTTTGCTGGGTCTGTATGAAATACCAAAGATATGGTAAAATTTTGTTTAATAATACGTAGTTAATGTAAAACTTACAGTGTTCAGTTAGATACAAGCACTGACCAAGGTAATGAAAATACGACTCTTATTCTCTTTTTGATGTATTATACTACTAGTAGATTATCACTTTTCTTTCTTAGATCTTGGCTGTAAAAGTTCAATAATCATCAGTTAGTCAGATCTAAACCACCACTACCTTATTAACATACTGGGTCAGCTTATAGCTACTTATGAATTGGTTTATTCTAATAGATCTAATTCATATATCAATGATCTAAGTACAGATTATAATGTTGTAATAATTGAGTTTTTTGTATTGTGTATTAAGGTAATATATCTATATTATACTACGAAATTGACCTGAATCTAATTTAGTATTTCATACTCACTGAAAGTCACGATACAAAGAGATCGAAAGTCAATTTGCGGTTCTTGAATTACTCCCTATTCTCCATTATCCTCAAGTTTGACTCATTATCTATAGGACTGTGATAAACTTATAAATTTAGAGTAAAAATTTTACTATTAAATCACATAATTGTTCAATCAAATAGAATCCCTAATAGATCAATAAATGTTTACGTACCCTAAATCACTCACTACAATAAGTAATCACAACTCACAGCATCCACACGAAACTCCATCCTGACACACAGTTTCCTTGCTAGAGACACACAACTATCTTTATCACCACACATTGTGATTAACTCTATTTTATCTTTGATCTAATTGAATCTGTGGTAGTTATGTGAGTCTTATATGTTAACTCGTATTTTAGCTGGCTTTATTCTAAGATATCGAGTAAATATTCATTGACAAATTGTTTCAGTAATCTATAATACCCTAATATGCAGTGTAAAAATACAATTCAGTGAGATTAAATGCCAATAAAAAAGCACCCACACCTAATCTACCTCTGTATCCCATATCTCAACCAATGACTGCGATTATGTAAGTGTCATTGTATTAGATTGCTTGAATTGATTTATGACTCTTAAAAAGTTAAATCTCTGCAATAACATTGATAACATGATCTACATATTAGACATAAAAAATTACGCAACTTAATCAATAGATCAATATATAAATACGCAAGTGTCGAAAGAGCCATATCTTTGGTTCATAACAGCAATGACCCGAATAATTCGAGTGTTGATTTAACTAGTTAGAATTATAATAGCACATAAAACATACAAATTTTCCCAACGAGTAAAAACTCTTACACTCTAGTTTTTAGAATAGGCGGCTTTAAGCACCTGGAGGTCGCTGAGTAAATTCAAATAGATGACACTTTCGTCGATAAATAAAAAGATTACACGAAAGTTGCTCGAGCGTAGTGAATCTGGTTTGATTTAACTGGATTTACTCGATATGCGAGTATGTAAAAACATGACAATTCTTTAGAAAAAATTTACTCTTAATCAACTAGATCAAATAGAATTTCAATAGGCAAAAATGATCAAAGATCAAATAGATCCAAGACCAGCCGTTCCTGAGATCGGCATTTGAGACAATGGGATTTACGATTTTCGGTACGTAACAAACATGACAATTTAGTAAAAATTAACGCTTACACATCACTAGACAACTAATCAACAACTGTCATAAAGTTGGTGTATTGGATTTACTGATTTACTGATTAGGTACTCAACATACAATTTTAGTAAAATTACCTAATCAATAATCAATAGTATCAATAATCAATAAATCCAATAGCGTCAAATAAACGACCGATTATGACAGATGAGTTGGGGTTGATTTATTGATTTACTGTTTAGGTATGCAAATACGTCTTAAATTTAATTATAACATAAAAAGAATAGAATTTTATTTATTTATTATTATTTTTTATTTATTTTTTATTATTGTTCGATGGTTCTGAAAACCATTATTTTCTAAAATCTACAGACCAATAAAATAATATTAAAGACAACAATATGTATCATTACACAAATAATTAAAACTCGACACCGCACCGGCAGCCAGCATTCGTTGAAGCTTCAACTACCAATTATAAAGTGGAAGAGTTGTTGTTATCTTTCCTTCTTATTCTTCCTTCATCCTTTCTTTACTTCCTCATTCACCTCGTTTGCACTCTCGGGTTTTTTCTCAGTCACCCCCCTCAAGGGGGGGTCCTAAAGACATCATACCGGTTCTCAGCCCACACATATATCTATCTCTCTACGACCTCAACTAACCCACACACACCCGCATACCCATAATCCTGTTTGATATACTACAACGTTTATTAGCTCCCACCACCCAGTACTCCAGCACCGAGCCAGGTACTGACCTCGACTATCCCTCGATTCATGTATCCTTGCTTATTCTTCTTCTTCCTCCTTTCCTCCTCCTTACTCCTTTTTCATTTCTCTTTTTCCTCGTTTTCATACATGATTCTTCTTTTTTCAAAGACCCCCCCCCTGGGAGTCTCTGGACTCCTAATTTCCGAATCCGACTCCTAACGCCGTCTCCGACTCCGAATCCGATATCCTTTCACCAGTTTCAGCTTTTACGAATCAATTTTAAATCTGTGACGTAGCCCCCCACTTACCGGAGGAACGCCAGAGGAAACGTAATCTCGTCTTCGACGAGATTACTCATCAATATAGCATCATCATCCAAATTAATTAGCACCATTACCGCTAAGCCATAACATTTGGTTTCATGACGAAATACCTTAGGCGCTAATGGAAGCAGCACCCCCTAAAAACAAAAACCAATAAAAAAAAAAAGACGGACCTACGTCACCAAAACTCCGTGGGATCACTTATACACACCAATAACCATATACCCAATTTCAGACAGATAGCTCAGTATCCTTCACTAGCGAAAGAAGTGTCTTCAACTCCCGCATCACTACTTATATATTAATATATATATGATTATATATATGAGATAATAAATATATAATATATAATATATATATATTATATATTAATACGTATATATATAATATATATATATTAATTAAATATTATATATAATATTAATATAATAAATAACTATATATAATATATAGTATTTATATATTATTATAATATAATATATATATATATATACTATAATATTAATAATTTATTTATTTTTTTGCTTTCATTTTTTTAGTTTAAATTTTGTTTTTTTTAACCTATTTGACTCAATTTAAATTCATTGCATGTAACTTGTATAACGTATGTATATAATTCGTTTATCAGGAGAGCAGATTTCATACCCAAAAGGGCATGTACGAACACCCGCCATAGTTGAAAAAAATCAAAAATTTCAAACTATATGAAGAGATTCACACTAGGATTAAATTCGTATTATTTTTTTAGTCAAATTTTTTTCTTTATAATATATATACTATATCAAATTATACATATATAATATATAATATATATATATAATATACACTATATATATATATATAATATATATAATTATTAAATATAATATATTATTATATATAATATATACTAATATATAATTATACTATCATATATTATTATATTATATTATATAATACTATATCAAAAAATACTTTAAAAAAAAGTTTTTTATAAATTCATCTATTTCTCTTTCAATTTTCAGTTATACTATTTTTATTATTTATTTTTTAAATTCTTAATTGTTTTATTTATTACTCTATTATTTACTTGATATTTATTTTTAGCTTGTTTCAACCAAATACTGCATCAAATGTTTTCAGAACATTAAAAAGGAAGTTGTCCTGCAAATTTTTTCAAAAATTATATTTATTCCCTCAAGTATAGTATGCCAAACATATCATTTGTTGCAATAAATGCTATGTAAAGTAAGTATTCTGGGTAGCAAACCAGATCCTTCGACAAAGAAACTTTCTGTAGAAAAAAAGGAAACTGACTTAGAGATTCCATTGAAGATTTTTATTCAGCAAACCAGTTATTTATTTACTGCTGGTCAGAAGAATTGACAAACACTAGGTTTTCTAAAAAAGAATTAAATATATCAAAAGCAAATAGCAATTACCTTTAATAACTACTTGAGTGAGAATCAATTTATTCTATACTTTTAATGTTATAGTTAGGTTATAGTTTTGCTTAGGTTACGTGAGGTTAGGTTAGGTTAGGTTAGCTTAGTTAGTATATTTAGTTAGGTAATTTATAATATTTAAGTAAGTTTAGTTAGGTTAGGTTACCTTTTATAATCTACATTTTGTCAAGTTTACTGCATTTTAATTTTTGGGACTTTATAAACCACGGAGCAATAATTAAAAAAATAAAATTTGTAAAGTTGTATTTTTTAATATGTATCATAAAAATAGAAAAAACTAAAGAAAATTTTTATAAAAATAAAACCCATTTCCTTCTTTTAAGAGATTCACAATCTCTATATTCTTACTATAATACATAATATAACTATTATTAATATATAATATTAGTATAATAATATTATATAGATAAATATATATATATATATATATATATAATATAAATAAATATATAATATTATATTATATTTTATATATATATAATATATATATAATATGGGTTTGTTTTTTCGTTTTTGAAATATAATATATATTATATATAGTATAAATATATATATATATATATATAAATATAATAATTATATATATAACTTATAATATATATATTTATATATATTTATATATATATATATTTATAATATATATATATATATATTATACTATATATATATAAATATATATATATATATAAATATATCTATATATATATTATATTATAATATATTATATAGAATATAATATATAATAATATATATATATATATATATATATATAATATCAATATATTAATAAATATATAATATATATAAAATTTTTAATTTATAATATATCTATTATATATTATATTAATTAATATAATATAATATATTATATATACTAATTTTTATATTATAATATATATAATATTATATTATAATAATTATATAAATATTATATAATAATATTATAAATAATATATATAATATATATATATATAATATTATAATATTATATATATATAATATATAATATATTATAAAATATATATATAATAATATACATATATATATAATATATATATATATATATATATATATTAATATATATATATATATATATTAATTATATATATATAATATATTATATTATATTTATTAATATATATATATATATATATATATATAATATATATATAATTATATATATATATATAATATATATAAATTAATATAATATATAATTAAATAATATATATATATAATATATAGATATATATATTATAATATATATAATAAGAGTCAAACAACTACAAATTTCGATGCAATCTCTGGGAATTTGCGAAGAAAGAATTAAATTATTCTACTGTGTCAAGAGTTGTTTTTGTTTAAAATAGTTTCGTGATTACAATATTTTGATGTGCAGTTGAATAAGTTCTTTTTTCTTTTTCCAGAAATTGGAAAGATATTAAAAAAAGTTACTGATAAACTATTTAATAATTATCGAATAAGTTAAAATTAAGTATTTAAATATTTGATATTATTCTTACAATTGTGTGTTGCTAAATTTTAAGATTTTTGATTCTGATAATTAGTATTTATTCAGAAATACGCTTGACTTCTTAATTGAAAGAGAAGTTCAAGTGAAAGATGACCGGATTTGTTTATTTAGCACGTTCCTACATTCTTAACTTACTATAGAATAAGAGTGATAGAAACTATGATATCGTTATAGGATTTAGTATTTAGATTTACTCCACATATTGTCGACAGAATTCCAATAAGACATTTTGTCTCCGCGTTTACCACTGTAAATTATAATTCTCTGTTTCTCTTATGTTATAGATGTTTGACCAAGATCCACATTACGAGAATCTCCGACGAATTAATAAGGCTACTTAAACTACTAGACATCATTAATGAGCAACTATTGTCTACTTGTAATTGTTTGAAATTCTCATGCAATTCGGAATTATTGTAAGAAGATTTGTTCACTCAACATCTTTTGGTACCAGTGCTCAAATCAAACCAGAAGATTCAGTATAATTCACGGGTAACTTAATCACAGAGGACAAATAAATTTAAGTAATTACTTTTGTTGACTTGTTGTTATTTATTATTTGATGATTTTCTAGTTAAATGAAAGAAGTTATTTTATCTTATATTATATTTTATTATAAAATATATGCTATATGTAGTATCCCAATATTGACTTAACCTAAACCTTAATTACTAGATAAAAAACTTCTGAAAAATGAAATACAAAAGATGGACAAGATTCCACAGATTATAAACTCGAGATAGAAAAAAAATATTTAAAGGAATTAAAGTAGTAATTATTAATAATCAAAGGAATTTTTTAAGTTCTTAGAAAGGAAATCAGTTATTAAAAGGATGAAGTATATGTTTGTTTTTTTTCGTAAAATGTTCTCTTCTAAAATATTTTACTATTTTATTTTAAGTTTTTATATAATAATATTTATTAATATATTAATAATAATATATATATAATAATATATATATAATATATAATACAATATATGTAATAGGACGTATTATATAAATAAGATATATATATATTACTATATATTATATTATATCATATATTCAGATCTATAAAATTGTTCACAATCATGAAGATATAGATTCAAGATAAAGATCACATCCTTCACTTATTTTCTCCTCCTAATCAACCATATGATATTCGCTAAGATACGATCTAGCATTTCTCTAATATCTCACATTTTTCTATTCTCATTTTCCGAGAAAGCTAGCATTTTCAAATTCTGAGTATGAGCTTCCGTAAATATTGTCAATGATAAGTTTTCCTTCATAGCGTAACCAGTATACATGTGTTTATTATATCCTTCAGTGAATCTTGATTATTCTGATATGCCCACCGCCAGCCAAAATGTCGTATCTAGTCTATATATTTATTTTGAGAATCATGCCCAGTAACAGTTCCTCACTAATTCAACGATACAAATAATTCATATGCAAAAACCATCTTCCTTGCAGCCAATTATATCTCATTAAAATACCATTTTGTCTTCGTAAACTAGTCCTTATTTTTATACGCGGTTTCAAAATAGGTCTCCGTCTAATTTTACCAATACAATCTTCATCCACAATATTCAAAATTGGAATACAGAATTACCCAAACCTTAAAATTAAAAAAAAATATACATTTATAATTCCATTGGGTAAGGCTAGTTGGCTTCATAAAAGCCATTAATTACGGCTAGTGTACCTTTATTGCTGGAGCTATTTAAGGCATTATTATATATATATAAGGTTAGGTAGACACAGATTTATAAAATATATATATATATAATATATATATATAATAATAAATATATATAATATATATATATATATATATATATATATATAAATATATTATATATATAATTATATATATATAGTATAGTAAATCATGTTCTACCTAGCCAAAATTTTATAACCAGACTTATAAAGCCACCAAACTATACCCTAATCCTAATAGATTACGAAAACCATCCTCCTTTACTAGCTTTCATATATCTATTATTATCTTATATTCTCTTATTTATTGAATTTTGTCGAAGAACATAATAACTTTTCGCCCAAAACTTTTAAATCTTTAGTAATAAAAGCAAATATCTGCAAAGAAGGCGCTTGCTAACATCTTTAAGATATTTCGTAATAACTACAAATAGATTAACTATATTCTGTAAGTCGGTAAAACATGGTCTTTAAAAACTGGTGAACCTAAAAACACAAGACACAATGATCTTTCGATTAGTCGTAGACATTTAAATATTAGCTTTGATAACAATAAACATCAACAGTAATCGGAGAAACTGCTGATAAAACTGTCAAAATGACTAAGATTTGTATAAAAGTTGGAGAGAGCTCGAAAGCCTTTCTGACTACATACGCCAATTTTAACTTCGTCGTTTCGAGTGTTGATTGCCTTACTATACTATAATGTAATCAATATTCTACTAATAGTGATCTTGATTTCTGTCTTTGTATGCAAATAATTTAAATTATTGCAAAAAATTTAATTAAAATAGATCTTATTCGCAGTTATTTCCTAGTGTATGAAAAATGCAAGCCATTTTGGCAGAAAAACTAACATATAACCGTTGACCTATTACAGAATTACAAAAATAGGCATGCTTAAAGGAAAAAAAAATTTCATAAAAAATAAACTATAAAAAAAAATATCAAATATACAAAAAAAAAAAAAATATTCACCCCATCTCTCTAATAATATTTATAAAATAATAATATATATTACTTTTATCTTCATCCTTATTATTATTTTATAATATTTATTAATACTGTATATCAATTAAATGGTCTTCCCCTCGATACGACTCTTGATTCTTAGATCATACCAATTCCTCTTGGATCTTCAAGCTTTTCTTAGTTACTATTTATGTTCAAATCTCTAAATATAATCTGCTGTTGATGGGGCGTTCTCATTTGTACTATTGATACTAACATATATATATATTGTACACACAATTTTATTATATATATATATAATAAATATAAATATTATATAATATAATAGAATATAGTATTAATCTCCGTTTTTAAAGTGAAAGAAACTTTCAAGGATCGGAGTCAAACACTGAACCAGTTCAACTTTTATTTGCAAGGAAGCATTTCAGCTTCGAGGACATCATGAGTCATAAAATGAGATTGATAAACAACTACCAACAAAAACGTATTTTTAAAAAGAAGATCAGACTTCGTTAATGAGCAGGAGCAAGCTCCCAAATTAGTTATTACAAATACATGATAATTAATGCATTAACAATATCCGTTCATTAATCAATTTTAATTTTTTAAATGATTACTACATAGCCCAATATAAAATATGACACATAGCATAAAAGTACATTAAATATTATTTTAGTTGAAAACATATGAATTATAATTTAAGAATACATTTTCGGTAATCAAAACATAAGTACGAAAAAAAGTCAATTTACCTCCACCAGAGCTTTTTAACTTCTCTAAAAATATAATGAAGTCACTAGCATAACAGAGTTTTTTCACTTCAAAAATTCAAAAAATTATTTATAGTTAAAAATAATGAATTATAATTTAAAATACATTTTCGGTCAATCAAACATAAGTTACGAAAATAAGATCATTTTATCCTCACCCTAGAGCTTTTTTAACTTCTCTAAATAAGTATAATTAGTATCTGCCGTTAAGAGTGTATTTGTAATTCAATATTCAGTTCCTGAAGACATATTTTATTAAAATATGAAAGTTTGCGTAACTATTCGTATTCTATCATATGTTCTGCTTATTTATCTCCGAAACTTACTGAATATAATATATATTATATATATATATATATATAATAAATATTATATATATATATATATATTATATTATAAATATATATATATAGTATATAATTATAATAATATATAATATATATAATATAGTATATATATAATTAATATATATATTATATATAATAAATATATTATAATATATATATATATATATATATAATATATATATATATATACTATATATATATATATATATATATATATTTTTTTTATTTATGTAAAATTTTATATTTAAATTTAATTTAAAAAAAACTTTGTTGTAAATTTATATAAACAATATAAATATATATATATATATATAATATATATATATATATAAATATATAGAATATATAATTATATATCATATATATATATAATATAATATATATATTAATTAATATACTTACAACGACACACTAATACTATATATATATATATTATATATATATAGTATATATATAAATATAAATATATAATATTATATATATATAGAAATCATATATATATATATAGATATATTATAAAGCGGTGTTGTTGACCACGTCATGCTCGTACACATACTAATCCTAAATATATATCAACTTAATATATTATATATATGATTAAATGACGTTGTTAATGTAAACAATGATCTCAATGATCCCCTGGTTGAAGTACACAATCATACTGCTCTCTCTCAGAATACATTCGTTTCACTAGCAAACTCAAACGCTAACTTCCATGTCTCCAGACACATGACGCTTAATCGTTCTATTCCAGCTGAGTTCAAATGCGGGGTTTTTATAATTTGAATTCATATTTTACACTAAGCATGATATGTTTTATAAGAAATTTAAAGTGCGTAAACATCAAGGAAAGAATGTAAGATCCTCGCTTATTAAACACTTTCTTGGGACGTTCAAGAACTAATTTTAAAATACTCACATAAAGGCGACCCCTTTGTAGAAAGTCTTTTACCCTTAAACGACAAATTCAACTAAATTCAACTTCCGATGAAGTTAAAGTACGAGGAACAGGAAAAGGCATAGGAGGTCTAGGAAGTAGGGCCAAACGCCGAGATGGTGGTCGAGAGAACGTGCGCAAAGGTTGATCTGAATGGTCGTTATACGAAGGCGCATGCTCAGCAACTTTATTCAAACGTACTTCTTGGCATGTTCGTACAGCCGATAGGGATTTTACAGCTGAGCATTCTTAAGACACCTCTGTCATGCTATCACAACTATACTCTTATTTGCTCCAAACAAGTAAGCTATACCAAGGACATAGAAGAAAAGATGTTCCATGAAGTTCATCTTTGTATTCGGTCACCAGATAGAAAATGGGATAAAAGGATTGCAAGATGATTAGTCATCCAGTCTCTGATTCCCATAATGAATTTCCTTTGAAAGCCTAACTGGGAAACAATATCAGGAAGAGTATCTAAATGCGTAAAGCAACATGACGATAAGAACTTGCGAAACCGTCAACTTAAGAATAATAGTTATTAGTCTTTGCAAAGTGATAGATTTTTAACAAACTTGCAGAAGTGATTGAAAGCAACAAACGTGATGAATAGTGAAACTTAGTCATAAGATGCGTAAAAATTGGCCGTTTCTTCACATTCGATGAAACCCTAGTTTATCTGAGAGATGCGATATATAATGTGAATTCCCGTGTCCCGTAACAACTGACAGTAAGTTCCTTATAGACTTGTATCTACATGGGACAATGAGAAAACATTGCGATAAAATTATAGATTTGGCTAACAGCAAGACTGACATCATATGAAAGGCAAACACTTGATGATATAGGGAACAAACTCTAGTTTGTTAATTGTCGACATAATAGTTGAGATGTGCCTCAGATCTCTCTTCACAGTATGACGATATTCCGTTGGACCATAGTTTCAACCATAAGAAAAACTGTATTGAGGTCATGGTACCGTACGTTTAACAGAGATTGATTCAAATGGCAACGTGGAGCTGAGGAATACGGCTTAGTTAAGTTACTGAAGACTCTTCTCACTTTTAGACCCTCAAGAGAAAAATAATTCGAGTAGAATTAGTTCATAAGGCCTAGACAGCAAGATTGGTCGCGGCATAGTTCCTCCTACTAAATAATTTAAGTAAACTGTATTCTGTCGTTGCTTTATAGCTCGTCCTATTTAGTATAACACAGCGCCATCAAGTCGTGATGCGTTCACTGTTATAAAGGACCGCTTACATACATGTGCAGCATATGTCAAATCACAATACAAAAGAGGTAAAAATCGATAGTGAGAAGTTGCGAGTAGTTTGCCTGAATTTGACACATTTCACGAGGAGTTCCTATCACCTTTTTTGAATATTAATGAATATTGATTCACCATGATTCTCTCTCTCCTGATATCTTATATGCCACGAGCACGGCTAATCATCCTGGATTCTATACCTTCATCCCATTGGGCACTAGTTATCCGCCGTCATCGCTTAAACTTGATTGGAACTCTATCAGCTTTTTCGTAACACTTTCTCGTACATATCTCACAATCTCAACATAGTTACAAACTTTATTATTCGACCACTTTATTGACTTCTGGACTATATTCAGTACACTACAATAATACTAGATGCGTGTAAGCAAATGCACTGGATGTTCTAAACTTTGAGTAGTAACTGACTGTTTTCTTATACTCCCTGTGCCCCGATAATTTCACCATAAAATAGCTATAGTTCTTCGTAGACCTACTATTCACAAGCGAGCATATCACGTCTTGTCTTGACGCTTTGCTGATATTACCTACTCTGCCGAAAACTTACCTATTCCCACTTAACTTTTTGTGCCAAACTTCACTCGAATCATTAATTGCATAACACTGACGACACCTATTTACCTTTTGAATACACTCTAGATAAATATTTTCAAATATGCCTAATTATAAATTTGATGTTATTTACTAGCTTAGTCGTCTCTGAACTACTGTTTCTTAAATTATTAGACGAAAAGGACATCTCATAAGACAATTGAATTAAATTCTCCAAAGTACTACTTCTCTATAAAACTGTATATCAACCGGCGATATAGGACTAAACAGGCAGAATTTTTGTTTCCTCAAATTTTCTTTAACAAACTGTTTTGACTAGTCAATATATAGTAAGTATGAAAAAAATCAATCTCCGAACTTCATTTTCTGAAAAATATTTAGCATTTTGGAATACTTTTATACTTTTTTTTATTATTTCATAATAACAATAATGTCGCCTAATAATATTTGATACTTTGATATCATTAGACGTTAATGTTAGTTTCTAAAATTAAAAATCAATATTACTACTATAATTTACAAAACTATAACTTTATTAGTTAACTTATTTTTAATAATATAAAGTAAAGTTCAATCTCTAAAATTTTGAAATTAATTACTTAAAGAATTAAACAACACTTAATAGTTAACTTGTAAAAGAAAAATCATGGAGAAAAGAATACAAAATGAAGTAATCTAAAGAATAGTTCATTTTTTCTCAATAGGAAAAGTATATTTATACTTAATTTACCATTTTTTATAGATAAATTTTTATTTAAAAAATTGTGTTGTGTCCCCTCCGTGGAGTAAGACGTATTCTAAGACCTTATTATAAAAAAAAAAAAAAATAAGCCAGAATATAATCTAATGAATTTAGTCCAATAAGTAATTAATCTAAGTAATTTCAAGACAAAAACAAAAAAACTATAACTAGATCTGACTATAAGAACCTAAAAACTTAAACTGTTTCACAGATCGTTCTGCTCTATTACTAGATACTTTCCTGTATCTTAATTCCCAAATAGTATTCTCTTATTATCTAGTAGTTGACTTTCCATGTATTCTAATCCAATAAGAAATACCTTATTCGAAAAGACCTAACGTTTGGTAAAAGTTCTTAAAAGTTATTCGACTTAATAAAAATAAGCTAATTTACGCAAAATTACTAATCCAGACTAAGGCACTTAATTTAAATTGATTCATTAATCCAAGCTAAGTTAATTAATCAAGCTATATCTCTTAACCTAAAATATTTGTTAATCCAAGCATAAGTATTAATCCGCTAGATCGCTTTAACCTAAATTATTTGTAATCAATCTAAAATACTTAATCCAACTAGATCACTGTAACCCAAATTGATTTGTTAATCCAGACTCTAAGTATTTATAAAAAAAAAACCATAAAAATGAATGCTTCGATATAATCCTTTAACAGCCTAAAAGAAAAAAATCAAATACGAATTATAATATTGGATGGCAAATCATGCGATATTTTAAAGAAATTCTCTTGATCAGTTGGAAAACAGTTGAATTTACCAAAACTGGAGTACTTCCTGCTCAGTCTCCTTACGTCCTTGCCTCGTCCTTTTGCAAGTTTGTTCTTTCATTTCTTTTTACTTGATGGAGCTAGATCCGTGACACCAGGAAAATAGTCTTGATGCTAGTCCTATATCGCAACGATCCTGTTTCCTATGCCTACTCCTAATATTGTACGTGTCAACTGATCTTGATCCCGCTAAATTCCGCTATACCTGTCTCTGTAGCCTGTCAGGACATGTGAACGCAATATCTCAATGCGAAGAATTCTTGGGGAGATTTGATGTATCACGCTCCTTATTATCTTTCTATTTGTTAATTCTAATGCGTCATAGTGTGAGGAAAATTTGTATCAGAGCCTTTATCACCTCAATAAACTCTTGGGACACGAAGGCTGCCAAAGACGGTCTAACCATTCATTGAACTATCGGATACTGGGTAGGACTTTTAGAAGTCATTCATATGCGTGGAACAACGCAAATCGCCTTATAGGAAGAGGCACTTTCTGCAAACCTCGTTGCTACTTCTTTCATCCCAAGAGGATTGATGTTCAAGAGTCCTTAACTTTAGAGATATCACTCCCAATTGACTTTGGTATTGTCGAGAATTGAAAGAAACTAATAGAAGGCGTGCTCGTGGAGGATGCGAATAATCCCTCATCTCCCATCTTCTTCTTCTTCTGAAATCTATCTTTCTTCATGATACTCTAACGTGTTTTGATGTGTCTCTAATCATTTCTTTTTTATCTTCCTTACTACATTTTCGCCAAAAACAGTGAGCGATGACAAGGACAGAGAGGAAAAAGATGGTTCCTGAATCTTCCTCTCCGATATATGGACTAAACTATCGAAAACGGGACTAAAAGGATTCAAGGATTAATTTAGTCATCGAGTCTCTATTCCAAGAATTTCTTGAATACTTGAAACTTGGAAACAAGACACGAGAAGATATAATTAAAGCAACATGAGATAGAAAGTTGAACAAAACATGATCAGATGAGAAAATTAAGAATAAAGTTTATATTCTTTTTCCAGGATAGATTTTTAAACTGAAACTGTCAGAAGTGAAGCACAATCCCGTGGAATAGTAATCTTCATGTCATACATATGCTAGTATAAACTTGAGTTCTCACATGCGAGAGGAAGCCCATTTTCTTCAGGAAAGAATCTATAAGTGTGAAATGCCTAAGGTTGACAGTATAATGTCCCATAGACTGTATTCTACGATGGGACATTGAGAAAAATCATGGTAAAATTTAGGATTTAGGGCTTAACAAGCAAGATGATCATCAATAGATGAAACACTTATAATTGGGACAAAACTGCTGTTTAGCCTAATATGTCGACAAAGGTGTGCCGATTCTTTAAAGTAAGTGTATTTCCGTTGACCATAGTTCCGAAGAAATAATTGTTGGGTCTCTGACATCTACTTTAACAAGAGATATTACAATGAAGGAGTAGGGAAAGTATAATTATTGAAAAGTAATTCTCTACTGAGAAAAAGGAATAGAGTAATTATTCATAAGGCTAGCAGAATTGGAAGTCCAAGAATAATAGTACCATACTATGATATAGTTTACTAAGATATAGCTTAATAAGATACTATTAATATGGTTATCATAAGAATAAAGTATGAAAAAATAGTTGAGAGAGATTGCGACTTGAATGTTAAGAAGCTCAAGCTATCTCTTAGATCATAAATTACTTATATGATTCACATACTTTAAATTATGTAGCATGTAATTTCCCATTTGGGTAAATTATGTTATGGTAGGCTTAAATTGATTGAGAACTCTATCAGCTTTTGAAACTATTCTTAAAGCTCATCAAAGAACCGTATTCTTCTCTTAATCTGCTTCTACTGGGAAAACACTAAATTTAAAGTAGCGTAATTGCGGGATGTTAATTTTTTTCAGAGTAATTTTACTGTTTATCCGTCCGTACCAAAAAGTTATGTTGGGGACGTTCTCCTCCCAACTCACAAGCAGCTATATTCTTCCCTTGATCTGCTTCTACTGGGAACACACTAAAATTCTCTTATCTCTACACTTAATTTTGGCCAAAGCTTTCATGCGTAATGCTAATAATTGAATTCCATGGTGAGCTCTTGGTTTCACTAAATACATTCAGAAATTTAGCTTCGAAATGGCTAAGAATAATCCTTGATGTGTTTACTAGCTTATGGTTAATTCACTGTTCATTAAATATCGAAGGACATTCCAAGGAATATAAAATCTAAAGTCTTCTATTATAAACTACTTTCACCTTGTGCACTAATAAGGACTAAACCAGCAGGATTTTTTCTCATTTTTTTTAACAACATGTTTTTTCAACGACAATAGGGAGTAGAAACAAAATCAATTCTCCGAACTTCATTTTGAAAAATTACCATTTTTGAAATACTGATATTTTTTTTATTATTTTTAATAAAAACGGTAAAATGTAATATTTGAACTTTTTTGAAAACATTAGAGGTTAAATGTTATTTTTTAATTTAAAAAGGCTTTTTTTTTATTTAATCTTGCTTTAGTAAACTATTAGTTAAACTATTTTTAATAATAAATTATGATGAAATAATTCTAATTAGAAATTGTTACCAGAAAAAACTTATAGATTAAAATCTATTAAACTTGTAAATTTATAATCATCAAGAAAAAGAATTGAATTATGAAGTAATCGTTAAAGAAGTAGTTTTCTAATTGTTTTTTCAATGGAAAAGTTTTTTCTTTTTCGTTTCTATAGTAAAGAGTTGAATTTTACAAAATTGTGTTTTCCCACTCCGTTGGATAGGACGATTCTTAAGATCTTATATCAAAAAAAAAAGTAAGCAGAATAATCATAATCAATGAATTTATCCAATAAGTAATTAATCTAAGCTAAGTGTTTTAGTTCAAGCAAAACAAAAAAACTATAGCTATATCTGACTATAAGAACCTAGAACTAAACTGTTAACATTGCACGTCTCTTTCCTTATTAACTAGATACTTCCAGTATCTTAGATCCCAGGAGTATTCGTTCTATTCTAGAGTACTTCCTGTATCTTAATCCAATAAGAAAATCTTTCGAAAGTAAACGTTTGGTAAAGTCTTTAAAAAGTTATTCACTCTAATAAATAATAAAAGCTAATTACGTGAAAAATACTTAATCCAGACTAGCTCTTAAATTAAATTGATTCATAATCCAAGCTAAATATTAATCCCAAGCAATCTCTAACCTAAAAATTATTTTTAATCCAAATAAATAATTAATCCAAGCTAGATCGCTTAACCTAAATTGATTTGTTAATCCAAGCTAAAATACTAATCCAACTAGATCACTTAAATTGATTTGTTAATCCAGACTAAGTATTTTATCAAAAAAAAAACATACAAATGAAAACGAGCGTAGACGTTTTTCTGAATCCTAAAGAAAATCAATACGAATTAATAATTAGGAGGCAAGAAATAACCAATGATTTCTATATAAACTATAGTATTCAATATAAAGTAACAGGAACAAGTTGACCATAGATTCTTCGCTTAGTCTCCTCGTCCTTGCCTCGGCCTTTGCAATGTCTATCTTTCTTCTTTTTGCACTTCTTAGACCCAGGTGTAGATCATCGGACCAGAAAATAGTTAATGCGTCTATACGACCATCTGTTCCTTCATCTTTAATGAGTTTCTTTACGGTCAACTCTTTACTGAAATATAAGGTTGGATAGAGTCTCCATAAGCGTTCAGGGAATGTGAACAATTTCTCAGGGGAAAAATTCTTGCGGGAGATTCCACACGTAGCTCCATAAATCTCCCTCGGCCAAGTTCGTTGAAAAAATTCTTTAGTAGGATTTAAGTAAAAATCTCTTGGAACGGGTGAACAAGACGGTCAAACCTTTCATGACACTAGGACCATATTGGGTATAGACTTTTGAATCATTTATGCGTGAACAAACAAAAATCGCCTTAGAAGGCACTTCCTGCAATCCTCTTTGCATTCTTTCAATCCCAAGTGATAGGATGTTCACATGGGAAGTCCCATAACTTAAAGTAAATCATTCCAAATTGACTTGTTAATGTGGCGAGAATTTGGAAAAGACAACAGAAGATTGGACTTCGGGAGGAGTGAGCCATCCTCATCTCCATCTTCTCTTTAACTCTTCTCTACATAATTCGAATCACTTTGGCATCTTTTAGTCTTTCCCTTATCGCCTCCTTGGAATTTAAAAATGTCTTCAACAGCTTGATGGTTCCAAACCTCATTATAATTCATAAATCGATGCTCACAATTCCGTAATCCTTTCGCTTGCAATGACCTTTGCATTATCTACATGGACGGGGAATGTCTTACCTGAACTTAGACATACAAGTCTGTTGGGTCCTCTTAGACATCTTACAATATAAGGTCCTTCAAATTTCTGACATAGCTCTTAGTATGATGTGCTTCTAACGCCCTTTTAATGAAATCTCTCTACTT
>JABUQX010068450.1:0-22887 GCA_015478945.1 Trachelipus rathkii | reverse complement strand
ATTGGCCTTGAAACTCGTTTTCCCAGAGCTCTCCAGAAGATCGTGTTTCTTAGTGCATAAGATTCCAATGCCGGGGTCCAAAAAGTTCTACAAGATAATTGTTTTTATCAGAAAGATTCTCAGGTGATTGCTATATATATATATATATATATATATATATAATATATATTAATATATATATATTATAAATATATATATATATATATATATATAATATATATATATATATTATATATATATATATTATATATATAATATATATAATTATTATTATTATTATTAATTATAAATATTATACTCAACACCATGTCCCATATTACTGTTGGGTGGTGTTAGCTGCAGAAATATTTTTCATATTTCCACAGCTTTTCATGGGAAGAAAACAAATTGACATAAGTGGTTTCCCTTGCCCTTAGTAGCCAAACGAAGAGGATTTCTTCATATTGGATCTGATGTGTCGCTAGGGTTGGGATTAAAAAAAAATGTGCTCATTTTTTTTTTTTAAAAAAAGACACATTTTTTTTTAAAAAAAAACCAAAGGCCAAAATTTGTTTTTTTGTTTTTTTTTTTTAAATTACTCATTTTTCATATATATCAAGTCTTTTTAGGGTATTTAGCATTAAAATACAGTAAATACAATATGTTAAAAGAGGTAGCTATACAATATATAAAATAGAGTTTAGTACTTAATAAAGTTTTATTAGTGCTCTAGGGCATATAATTATTACATTTCACATGATCTGATTATTATTATTATTATTATTATTATTATTATATATATTATACTATAATATATTATACTATATATTATATATATAGTTATATGATCTAGTAAACCAAAATATATTATATATATATATATATATATATATATGTTAGGGAGCCTTCGGACCCCTACCTGGTAATTATAGTTAGTATATGGTTATTATGACTAAGAGCAGTATTTTGGCTACAAACATGGTCATTATCCTGCGATATAATTATTCATTTATTTTACTGTAGATATTACCACATTAAAATTCAGACAAATATACTAACTTTCGTTATCTTTCAGAACATAGAGATTAAATTGTTTCTTTGCTATAGTTTTATGCTTATGTTTTTGTGTGAAATTTTTCAAAGTATAGTTTTGTTGAAATCACTTTGTTGAACCAAATCATATACGGAATTTTCCTGATTTTGACTTACCGATATTTGACGTTCATTTGAACTATTGATGTTGAAAGAGTTGGATCGTTCCAATTGTCCAATTAACACAGATCAGATCAATAGCTCAGATCAGATCAATATTAAAAACTTGTTAAAATTGCTTATATGTTGTAAAAATTACTTATTAAATAAACCTCATAATTAAACGCATAATTAATCGTAATTTAGTTTAAAAGGAGATAAAATTCATTCTAATACTTAGCTATAGTTCCAGAGTTGTAATCGCGTCTGGTGTGAAAGTTATATATTCTACCATCAAAGCTGTTAAGAAGGAAAAACCCCACTCGAAAAGCCGTGTCTTTAAGGGTCAGTAAGCTGTTTAATTAAAATGATACATTTTTCTGTAAAGCTGGCGCAATAAATCCTTTTTGCTTTCCTGTCATTGATGTACAGCCATCAGTACAATATTTCACAAGTTCATTCATGAAAAATCCATGGTTATGAGAAGGAAGAGACAGAGCGAAATTATCGGCGCCGGTAACTAGTTGTTTCCAACTCTTTGCAAAAAACAAAAGCTGCCTCCACGATATTATTTACCGTTCAATAAATCTACAGAATCCAAGAAGCTGATTTTTGACAGTAATATCAGTACTTTTAATCTATTTGTAAAGCAAATTATAGGTGAGTTTTTATTTATCCTGTGACTGTTCCATTTATATTTTAATGGACATTTCAGATATTTCTACGGCTAATAGTATTGTTTGAGAGAGGGAACCTTTGAAATTTTAGTATGGTTTCAACGATATAATTTGCACGCCGGGATAATGATATCCTCTCAAGCTGTATGAGGTTTCATTTTCTTGGCGATTTAGTTTGGGGCAACTTTAAATTGAAGCTGCGAGAGAAGCATCACTTGTGGTAAATCTCTTCAACATTCCATTTACCAACTTTTTCTGATTTTCTAATAGCCTTGAAAAATTATGAGCCAGGTTTCTGGGATACACCTTGGTGCTTCGTAGCAAGATGTCTCTTAAGTTTGTTGGGTACCATGCTTAGCGTTTCACCACACACTAAGCACAAGAGACATTTGAATTAACCTGCATAGTTGTTTCCATTGAAAAATCTGTTAAGACAAAATAACTCTCTAAATACGTTCTTCTTTAAAAGAAATTCTTTTGATGTTAAAGATCCAGGAATGATAATGTTCAAATTACTCTCACTTAAAGTAAGTGGTATAAGTTCGCTCTCCTATTTCTTGAAAATTTTTGAACATTTCTAGCACAAATTTTAAAACAAAATGGAAAGCAGTATTAAATTAACAATAGACATAGACTCATAGACTTATAGAGATCATAGAGACATAGAGCATCTTCTGTCTTACGCCTGGCAGAGACCTTTGTCCTGAAACTTCTTAATAATATAAATATATAATATTATGTATATATATATATAATATTTATATATAATATAAATATATATATATTATATATATATATATATATATATAGTATATATATAATTAATTCAGGAGAGAGGGAGGTTAAAGCCTTTTTAAGAATTTTTTGCCTAATAAATTGAAAATTATTTCAATAAATGGTAAAGATGTTTACAATTAGGTTAATATTCAACGCGGCACCCCTGTGACACATCTTCGCGGCCACACATACAGTGCCATCGGTACACCGGTGGAATCTCTGCTTTAGATTAAAAGTCTGCTAATCAAATTTTTACTATTTTTTATATTTTTTTAAAATTTGGACAGTAGGAGCGTTTATATTATTTAAAACCTTATATATATATATTATATATATATATATATATAATATATTATATTTTATATATATATATAATATATATATATATTATATAATATATATATATATATATATATATAATATTATATATACATATTCTGTTTTACAAAATGGTCAGTTTTTGAATTTTTTTGTTGTTTTTTTTAATATATTGCTACTAATGATACCAACAAATGAATTTCAGTCATGGTTAATTTGGGCTGTCGCAGGGGGTTTCCTCTGCCCCTCCCCTACGGGGTATGGGAAAACGTCCCCCCCCTTCTGTCCCCGGTCGGCTCGAGCCCCTAATTATTTTTTTTTTTAGTTTTTTTTCCAATTTGTTTTACATATTTTGCAATAAGCTTTATACATTGATTCCAAAATTGTAATTGGTTTTTCTGTAAGTTGCGTACCTTTTCAAGATATTTCACTTTTTTAAAACAATATTAACATAAATGTGATTTTTAAAAATTATTTAAAAATTTACTTTTTGAACTTTTGAATCATGTCAATTACCACATGAAATTCATTGTTGGTAGACTATAGTAGCAATATATTAAAAAAAAAACAAAAAAATTCAAAACTGAACCATTTGGGCTAAACAGAAAAGGGCTATATATATATATATATATAATATATATATATATATATATATATAATATAATATATATATATATATATATATATATATATATATATATATATATATATATATATTATATTTCGTTCGTATAAATTCTTGATCACAATCAGGTTTAAATAATATAAACTCTCCTACCATCCAAATTCTTAAACTTATTCTTAATAAAAATTAGTAAATACGTGATTAGCAGACTTTTAATCCTAAAGTAACTCAAAAACTATTACATACCTTAAACTTAACACCCAGGAGACTGATTTACATTGGTTCGCACATGCGATAACATGCTTTTGTATTAAATTCATTACTTGTTAGTTTTAAATTCAAAATTATACGTCCCCGCTGGCATCAATTAATTGACTGTTATATAACACCAAGGGTTCAGTATATTATATAAATATACAATTTTTTTTTTTTAGGGACATAGTATATATAATATATATATTATATATATATATATATATATTTATATATTATATATATTATACTATAGAGATATCTAATTTTCCATATTTAATTAGATGTTATGTAACAGGATTCCGGAGCCGGCAAATTTTTTCCGACTCCGGCTCCAATATTTTAAAATTACCTAACTCCGATTCACGGCTCAAGCATTTTAAAATTACACGGCCTCTGACTCCAGCTCCAGCATTTTAAAATTACACGGCTCCGACTCCGGCATTTTAAAATTGTTCGGCTCCGGCTCCGACCCCTTGTTATAATTCCTTCTCCATTTACAGTCATGAAAATCATTAATTCTGATACAAAATTTGAGGTATGATGAAATTTAAATGTTTCGTAAGGAAATTTTATTAGAAAATTTTATTAGAAAATTTTATTAGAAAAATAAGAATTTAAGAAATACAGGAAAAGGAATCAGTCACTTTCTTCCGTTAGATTTTAATATAATTCCTCTTTGAACGATGAACTGCCTGTACAGTTACGCAATATAATTTTTTATTTTTTTTCCTAAAAAAGAATAAAAAATCATATTTTAGATTCATTCCTAAAGTTTAAAATAATTCCTCCTTGAACTATGAGCCTGAACATATATTTAAACAATCTTTATTCACAACAATTTTATATATATATATATATATAATATATATATATATATATATATATATATATAGTAATATATATATATATATATATACGTATATATTATTATAATATATATATATATATATATATATTATATATATATATATAATATATAATCATTATTTATATATATATATATATATATATATATATATTATACTATATATATATATATATATAATATATATATAATATATATATATATATTATATATATATAATATATATATATATTTATATATATATAATTCACTTTCTTCCTAATTTTTTAAAAATAATTTTCTTCTTTGAACAGCCCGACCATATGTTAATATAAATTATTCAAAACAATTGTTTCTTAAAAATAAAAAACCATCAATAAATCCTCCCTTAACGATATCTTTAGATCCCGGTTTTATATTTTTTAAAAGGCAGAAAATAAGCTTTTCAACATTCACTTGAATAGGAGCAAAGCTGATTGTGCAAGCGCATCTTGCCAAAATTTTAGGATTAGCAATTGATTGCCTCTTTACCCCTTTGGAGTGCCGTGAGCGACTAGAGTCGACAGATTTTTTTTATGTCCCAAGTGCCGAAATCGACTTTTGTCCAGTCGTTATAAAAATTGTTTCTTGGATGCCAAAATGTTCTTGAGTCACTTTCAGACCAAAAAAGTTGCCATATGCCTACTTTTTTTTATTATTTATTGCATTATTGGCCTCCCGCTTGTTATTGCTTCAGTTGCGCACATAATAGATATAGAGAGATTTACTTACATATATCTCTATTGTAAAAAGTAAATATATATATATATATAATATATTATATATAATATATATATATATTATATAATATATATATATATATATATAATAATTATATATTATATTACCGTATATATTATATATAAGGATGGGACCTTCTTTTGACTTGCGTCATTATCTCTACTGCTATTCTTTTCCGTGCATGTAATACTCTTACACCCAATCTTTTTGAAATTATTACATAATATATATACTACATAATATATATATATATAATATTATAATATATATATATATATTATATATATATATATATATATATATATATATATATATAATATATATATATATATATATATATTATATATATATATATATAGAAGTCATCAATGTCTTATTCTCCTACCCCCACAGATAATTAACAATTGAAGAAGAATATAGAAAGGAAAGAATCTAATAAACATCACCATTATTTCCATTAGTAACGGACGCCGACTCAGTTATATACCAGGAACACTGCCTTGTTGTTCCCTATAAAGGGTACTAAAGATTGTTTTGTTATTTTGTTTTCATAAATAAAATCATTAATAGGAATAATAAAGTCAAAATTTTGATATTATTAAAATAATATAGATTAAAAGTAAATAAAAAGGAAATTCTTAAATTTGTTGTTGTTACTTTGCAGTTAAAGTTAGAAGTTGAATTGATAAAAAGTTCTAAATTGCAAATTAAATTAAAATTAAATCAAACAAAGTAGATTTGAGTGTCAATGAATTCAGATATGTATGTATTAAAGTAACGTAAAAAAAAGTATAACTATCTGAATTCTTTTATAAATTTAATAAATTGTAATTTCTGGTGAGATGAAGGAGATTTCTTGACAAGCTAAATTTTTGTCTTTCATTCTCAGGTCTGGGTTGTAGAAGCTGTCCTGGGTTTGAAGCGTGCTGTACCATCCATCTTAAAGACGAAGACGTTCACAAATAAGAGAGTCCTCAGGGGGCCCACTTATTGCAAGAAAATAATAGAAGACAGATCTCTAGAAATGTCAGCATTGCCTAAGGTATTAAAAGCCTAAACCAAATTTTTGACTTAATTAAAGAGAATAATCTATAAAGGCAAAATTTTCATCTCAATATAACCATTTGCGCGAAAAGTAATTTCATAAACACCCTGAGTTACTTGAAGAGATTTCACATTGCACATTAGCAGCTATTCCAATACTAAAGAGATCTTTGCATAACGAACAATAATAGAAAAATAAAAGTTAGTCGTTCTACCAGATATCTTACTTAGAGTGAGGATCTGCCATTTTACTGTGCAAACCCCAATGAAATCCGTAAAACAACCAAATAAAACCCAAAATAAATTGTTGTAACATCTAAAAAAGATTTCCTAAAGCCTAAAGTTGATTAAAACGATTATATAAAAAGATTTTTAATTACTGAAGTAATAAAAGACACAATTCAGTAAATATCATAAGGTGGAATTTTAGGATTAATTAATTCAACGATAAATTGTTTATAGTAAACCCTTAAACTGTGAATAATAACTATGTAAATTCGGCTGAACATAAAAGAGCAATACTATGTTTGGTGAAAGAAAATGGTGATCAAAATAAAGTATTCGAATGGGGATTTATAATAAGTACAGTCGATATACATATAAAATTTTTCCCAAACAAACAATCATTTGTTTCGCTATATTGAAGATCTTTTAGAAGTTATTTTTATGAAAAAACAGTCTATACAAATAAATAATTATAAAAAAAAAAAAGATTTTTTTTCATTATAAAGTTTCTTTTCAAGATAGAAAACATTTACATATAAAAATATTTTAAAAAACGCTACGAAAACAACTTTTTATATTTTATGTTTTATCCTATGATATTTATATATTATTTTTTACATTTTTTATATTGGGTTTATTATACACATTCTTCATTCATTTTTTTTTGCTTATTGATATCCAAATATTGCGTATGCAAACATACACATATTTTATATACCTAATTCTCCGAATTATTTTTCATTATCAATATCTTTAAGTTACTTGCATTTTTTTGAAATATCATACTATATTATATTTTCATTTCTTATATTATTTAATAAAAAGCCATTTAGAGGTGTATTTTTTTTATCAAAGCAGCAGAGAGAGAGTAAAAGCTTAAAAGCTGTTAGTCATTGTTGAAATTGGTAAAGTGTCATAACGATTAGTAACAAAGAGGATTGGTGTAAGTATCCGCCCAATTGTTGCCGGAAGACTTTGAAATTATTGACGATACTTGGTGCATATTTTACTTGGCTTTGAGAACAAGTTGATCCAATCTTGTTATTTTGATAGGTGACTGATATAAATTGGAAGTTGTTATGGTTCAAGCCGATGAGTCTCAATAAAAAGTCGTATTGTTAAAAGAAGCAACTGCGAAAAGAATTCACGCTTCCACCAATACAAAAGATCTTCATAACATACCACCACAAATAGAGACGGTCTTCCTCCTTCGTTGGACAACATCAGTTCCAGAGAGGAAGCTTCTCTGAAGACGAGCTCGTCACTGAGATTGTACAGGTGAGGGTTTACTTCAATTGTGGTGGGTATCAAAAACCTACCACAATATATATATATATATATAATTTTCCTAAAATAAACTTTGAATTATTTTACTTATCCTATAGCATTTATTTTATTATCTACATCGAGGATTTTAATTTTTTTATTAAAATATTAAAGTATACTATAAAAAATAATTAAAATATCCATAAAAAATGGAAAAAAGAAAAATTCATTTTTAATGGGCAAACTGCATTATTTCGGGAACCAAAGTTTCTCGACCCCTCGGCACTCAAAGGGTTAACTGATAACTTGGATTTCCGGTCGATTTTCATTATTCCATCTAATGACTTATGGAATTCTACCTTTTATTTTTCTAGAAGATATTTAGGTTTAATGTCTTTTACTAGTAGATTGTCTTTTTAGTTTTTTCAATCGCTTTTCTGCATGCTCCAATTTTTCCCTTATCTGGCAAAGTGGACTCTCTTCATCTTTCATCTGACAAAAATTCACAAGGGGGAGTGCCTGAAAACTGTGAACTATACTGACTCCGGCCCAGATTTCTGTTTGATAGCGTTATTCATTTTAAGTCCTAGTTCGCAAAGAACACTCCTAGCTTTAAATATCAGATCTTCAGTTCTGGAAAAGATTCTAAACAAAGATTGTCGACAAAAATATTTTATTTTCAGTTAACATTCTTTCCCTTCTTTTCATGGAATTTATTTGTGATTTGCTAAAATCCGTTCTCTATAAAAATATTTCCTGCAGTCAAGTCTTCTGATAATATATTTTGTTTGTAAAAGTATGGGTGTTTTTATAATTCTTCGAGGGTTTCTTGTTCCCATTAACTGTCGGAGAGAGAAAGTTAAAAAGTACCGGCAGCCATCATACTTACTACTGATAATCTTTTAGTTGCAGAAGACTTTAGAGCATAAGACATTTACTTCCCCATCTTGTCCTTGACCTAAGATTGCCACTTTCCCAGCTTGAATCTTTAGAACTTCCATTTGGGTACGTGCTGCTTTTTCTATTTGTCTCGCCCTGCTTATAAGATTTGCTCTGATGAGCTAATTGGAGACCATCCACGGCCATGCTGAACTGAAAGTATGAACTCCCAATCTAATGTGTGCAATGGTAACATTATCGGAACATAGTCTTTTCCTATTTATCAAGTTCATTCTGGAAACAACTATTACTTCTTTGTTTTGACATTCAATAAAATCAGCATCACATTTACCAGCTTCCTGTTCCTCATGCTCATTGTCCTTATTTAACTTTTCAATCGCACTGATCACGTTTGATGCGTTATCCGTAACTAAGCTAATTACTTGGCTCTTGCTATTTCGAATTCTTTTAAGATGTCAGTAACAAATTCTTGAATATATTCGCTGGAATGTTGAGTATTTCTTTTTCTTTTACTGCTAACGGTTTTAGAAATATTGTTATCTTTGTCCACATATATAATAAAATTATTGAAAAAGATAATTTAGCTTGTTGCCCAATGTTGTAGAGTATCATTTTTAAATGCACAAAGCGTCCCTTTATGCAATTTTTAAGTTTTTTTTTTGATTATCCGTTTCTTCTAGAACTATTTTACAAATATTTTCCCGGTCTAAAAGGACCTCCAGTTTCGAAGCCATGTCTCCACACAGTGCTTTAAATCCTCGTCTTGCAAAGAAAACTAATGGGTCACAATTTTTAACAACCATTTTAATCAATTGTATTTTGATTTTTTCACTTGGCATAGACATAACAAGTTTTTATGGCAACTGAAAAAAAGTTTCCACTTTAGTCTCGTTTTTGAAATTAAGGTTTTCTCCTGATTCCTTAAGCTTCTTTGGTAACAAGTGGTAGCAATGTCTGGATGATAGCGCTTGAAATGTCGCATTAATTTTAAAAGGACCAATAAGAGTATTTGTCCCCATGAGTAACTGGTAGTTAAGTAGTCTCTTTCGTGCATGATCGAACTGACTGTTTCCCATCAACTGTGTTAACTATTTCCTATTGACAAATGAAAGTATTTTATTCATCAGAGTGAAGTAATATATTCAAATTCATGAGGTGTTTTCGATTTTGGTTTGGTTGACATGATTTTTCTAAGGAAATTAAACTTAATTAATTAAAGTCATCTATAGAAGAACCGAACCCTTTTAACTATTGAATAATAAATATACATAAACAAATTTCTGAAAAAAAGAGAATATAAAATATATATATATATTATTATATATATATAATATATATATTATATATATAATATATATATTATAATATATATATATATATATATATATATATATATATATAATATATATATATATATATATATAGCTTATATAATATATAATATATATATAGTATATATATAATTATATATATATATATATATATATTATATATATATATATATATATATATATTATAATATAACAATATGTAGTTAGTAATAAAATTAATAATTACTTAATTTTGAATTTGGCCGGAGCCGGAGCAGCCTCTTTTTTTTGCGGCTCCGGCTCCAGGTCCCCCTAAAATTTCGCCTCCGACTCCAGATCCCAAAATTTCGCCTCCGGCTCCAGTCCTCAAAAAAATTTCGCCTCCGGCGTCCACCCAAAACCTTGCAGCTCCGCAGCCCTGGTATATTATATATATAGTATATATATAGATATATAATATATATATATATATATATATTATATATATATATACTATATATAATATATAATTATTATGTGTGTGTGCCATGAGCTAGTGGCGTGTCTGTAACAACACCTCCAAATATTTCTCTTTTCTCACATACTATATAGCATTTACACAGGCGTGGTTTATTGGAAAATAATATATGACCCAAGTTACTCTGAGAAAATTTGACCCAAGTCTAGGTGCATTATTTTTGTCTACGATAGTACCTACTATTTTACCAACTACAGTTTAAATATCACTAAAGCCTAAAAAGAAATAAACTAATATCTTTAAAACAAGTTAACTCTAGTCTATGGCTCTGGGAAATTTAATTTAATTTAAATTATCACAAAATTAAAATAAGTTATTAAAAACTGTAGTTAAACACAGAAAATCTATTTAATAAACCAAATAAACCTGCAAACACACAGTATACAATAAATCTCTTAACTAAGTTGGCCTAGGGTTAGGCTATCAAACTCTGGCCTATTCCAATATTAGTGCTAAATTAATTATAAGAACTGACTTACTTAAAAAATAAATACACAAATTATTAACACCAATATTTATAACCCCCCAAAAACATACAATTACCACAAAAATACACAAATTACAAAGTAAAATGGAAGAGCAGTCAGAACACAACCTCCTCCGTAGGGTTGGGAAAAAAAAACGTTTTTTTCCAATCATGTTTTTTTCAGGAAAAAACATTTTTCCTGTTTTTTTCGTTTGTTTTCAGTTTTTTTAATTTTTTTCATTAAATGTATTTTTAAAAATATAAAGAGGCTAATATGATATTTCACTTGAGTATTTTCATTTTTTAGGAGGATTACCTGAAATCTAAACAAATATTCCATTTTGATTTATAAAATAGCAGAACTACCTTTCTCTTATATTTTATCAATTGTTTTCGTTACAATTTATAGTAGGTTGTAGCCTGCAGACTGCTGTTTGTAGGCTTCTACTTACTAATTTTACTATGTATTTTACATTTGTATCATATAATCATATTTATAATTTACTTTTAAACATTAATGTATATTATATTTATATAGAATGAGTCTGAATGACAAAACTCAAAAGTGACTTAAGGGATGCAAATGAAATAATAAAAATATTGAAATTGAAATAACCAGATTGTAAAATGAACAGGAGATGAGTGAATGGGACTTAAATTGAATCATTTGGCTTTGGAAATCATAACTTATTTGATTCACTAATCCACTAGTCCCCACTCCCCAGGTCACGTGCTTGTGACTACTGTCAGAAGTCATTACACTGGGCTCATCAGGTGATCAAGCCACATTTAATTTAATTATGACTGATAAGTCTGGATATCTCCAGTTGGTATGAAGTATGTGGTGAGTGACAGTGGTGAAGGAGCAGGGGCAATAACAGGACTCTTAGCTTAGCTGCCTTAGCATAATCATCTGTCTCTCAGTTGGCAAATTTTTAGAATTCCTAGTCTAGAATTTGAGCATAAATATTAGTTTTGCAAGTCTACACAACAAAAATTAATGTACATGCCAGGGCCTTGCACCTTTTATTTCCTTAAAAAGTAAAGCCAGACGACTTTTTTCATATTGGCATTTCTCCATTCATAAATAGCTATTCTATAATTACAAAATAAATGGAAAAAGCTTAAAACAAGATAGAAAACATAATGAAGCCACAAACAAAATATTATGAATATCAAAATTCAGAATATAAAATAAAATAGAAAACTCAAAATTTTGAACACAAAACATCAGAGCTTCACTTGATAGGAAATTGAACCAAAAAAAATGTCAAATTAGGCATATTTGCTAAAACTTATAATAAAATTGTTCAAACATGTAAATTCCATAACTTAATTGAAAAAAACAAATTTTTACTTGTTTTTTTCAGGCTGTTTTTTCATCAAAAAAACTTTTTTTTTCGGAAAAAAAGAGCTTGTTTTTTTCCTTTCCCAACCCTACTCCTCCGACGAACGTAAAGTCCATCTTGATCATTTCACCAGTAATTTCATCTAACTTGGGATTTCATATTTCGAACTTTCTCACTCTACCCCATTAACCTCCTCCTTACTAATGACTTCATCCCCAAAATACCTTTTCCTTCTTGCACCATCAAACACAGACACATTCACTATCACCTCTTCCTTACTGCCAATGTTATGCAGGTTTATGAAGTGTTCCCTCCACACTCGCCTCATATCCATTTCATCAGTTATGAAAGCACCATCCCTATCATATTCTAAGCAGATTCCCTTATATTTTCTCATTCTTAACCTTCACGCTTCCTTAGAGCTTCCTATTCCTTTATAAGTCCTATTCATCCTTCTTCCAAACTAGTCATTACTCTTTTTTCTCCTACATAGGCACCTTTTAGTATTTCCTTTTTTCCTCCTATATAATTCCAAGTATCTCTTTTGAAACCTCATCATTGGCTCTTAGTACATTCAACCACACTTCCTTTTTACTTTAAACCGCCTGCATCACCCCTTCATTTCACCACTCACTTAACATTCTTACTTTCTATTTTAGCACATCCACATACATCTTTTGCATTGCTACAACCACTTCCTTCATTTGCTCCAGATTTGTTACAGTTTCAATTATAGTATTCAACTGTTACTTGCAAGCACTCTAAAATACTTATCCTTATTACCTTTTCTCACTTAACTTCACACTCTTAATTCTACCCACTTCCTTATTATTATTATTATTGTTATTATTATTATTATTATTATTATTATTATTATTATTATTATTATTATTATTATTATTATTATAAATATAGAACTAGAAACAAAACCTAGACGAGTTAATGAATAACAGGAAAAGTTTCTATGTATTAATGCGGTTCTTATGTAGACACATTTAAGATGAGAAATGTAGTGAACGACAATTTAATCTATCCTTATATAAATTTGTTAAATTAATTAAAAATTAGAAAAATTTTTAAAATATACATTTCAATTAATTTCTCATCATAATTATTATAATTGCCATTGTCAAAAATTTTTAATAGTCCCATCATTACTAAATATATATTTTATATACGTACAATAATATACTATTATATATACCGTAATATATATATATATATATATATATTAATATATATATATATATATATAATAAAATATATATATATATATATTTTTTTTTTTCAGATAACACCACCACGCTCGACGGCAGGAGCCCAATCCAAGAGAGGTGTACTCGATTAAACGTCCGAAGCAGGACGGAGTAAAGCCCAAGGAGAGAATAAAAGGGGGGCCTTTTTTTTTCAAAAACCCATTTTTTTTTTCTCCAACCCGACCAGTTGCGAACCTGAGACCCTCGCTGTTTGGCGAATGCTCTAACACTGAGCTATCGGGCGCTTTTATATAGAATAAATATGAAATACAAAAAAAACATACATATACATACATAAATTATATATACACATACACATAAAAATTTATATATATATATATATATATATTATATATATATATATATATTATATCTAATATATTTACTATTATATATATATATAAATATATATTATTATATAATATTGTAATATATTCAACTCACCAAACTTTGTAGATGCAAAAAAATCTTAATGTCATCTTGATAGTGACATATTTTTATTTCAAATATAATTATTTTTCTTTGTCCTCATCCTTTCATTTGGTTTAATTAAACTTTCCTCCTTCTTCATAGTACATTCAGAAGAAATTAAGAGGTTCAACAGAAGGATTCAATTTTTATGTTCCTCCATGATCGGATTTATGATTATTCTTCTCATCAATAATTATAGGCTCTCAACTTCATCTGAACTACCTAAGATGTGGAGGATGGCACTTTTAATATTTTTCCTACAAATGCAGATTTAGTTTTTTCTTCCCATCACTTCAAAAGGAAAGGGTTTTTTATATAATCAATATTGATACGATGAATCAAATTTTCTTCGTTCATTAAGATTAAAATGGGTTTCAAGTTAACAATACCCTTTTTTCAAGAAAAAATTATGTAATCTATATACTTTGAATTTTAGGTAAAGTAAAAATTTTTTAATACATTTTAAGCCTGATATTATATTATTTCTTCAGTCAATCCTTCCATGTAAGAAAACTTACATGACTGCAAATCTAGTTCATTTTTTAATGAGTTCGTGATTGTACGTCTGAAATGTAAAACATTAATAAATAACCTATAATGTATTACTGTATATAGGATAACCCAGAGTTGGAGGGAAAAAAATTATAATAAATGGATAAAAATGCAAAGAGAAAAATTTAAAAATTTTGAGTTTGAAATTTGACAAGCTTTTAAAGATATAAGCTTCGGGCGGGGTGAAGTGGACCACTTGTAGGTATCACTTCGTCTCCAGGGACTTTCCCCATATTGCACTTTTGGATTTTTTTCTGAAAATCAAAGGCCCTGATAGTTAGACAAAAGCACACCAAAAAAATAATAATGTGTAATTCTATAATAATAGTTTTATTAAAGTTTAAAATAAAGCTCATTCAGACTCACCTTGGTGGAGTATGAACGGGGCCACCATTGTGGGGGTTAAAATTGTGAGGACAGTGGACGATAGACATTTATTAAATTCAATTTTATATTTTGATTTTTACTTAATATATAATGTTTATTATATTAAAATAGTAATAAGTAATTAAAATGTCAATAATTAACAGAAAAAAAGAATAAAAATGTGGTGGCCCAATTCACCCCTCTCGTGGGACAAATTGACACTTTTTGGAATTCATATTTTTCCATATAAATTTCATTTTTTATTTTACGTTTAACTTAATATAAGAACTGTTTATATATTAAAATAGTTTTTACATAATAAAAAATGTCAATAAGAATATATAAAATAAGAATAACAATGGTGGCCCGATTCACCCCATCATCAATTTTTATGGCGGGGTGAATCGGGCCAAGTTAGGCCCAGTGATTTAGCCACTAGTACTGTTTGGAACAAAAATTTACTTTGCCAGTTTAAAGCTAAAGAAAGGCAAAAAAAGAGGCAGAAATTAATTTAGCAAGAATAGTAAAAAGACCTGAAGAGCTTTTTAGCTTTTAAAATTTAAAAGTAAGAATAGAACAATTGCGTCCAATTAAAATTGGAGGGAAAATTTATTTATACTAATTAGTGAATAGAATAAAATATAGAGACAGTAAGAGCCACATAGACCTATAGAGACAGCCCCAGTCAACCCACCAACCAAACATGCTCTCATGAAAATCCACAAAGCACCCTAGGGCTAGTCTAATTCCTGTAACTAAAATCCACCAATTTGGCTTAATCAAAAACAAATAATATATGATACCCAAACCATCCACATACCTTAATAACTAAGTTATGGTCCACATGCGCATACATTAATAACTACTGTAACTAAAAAACAGCCAATTTGGCTTCGTCAATATATTATATGGTACCCAACCCATCCATTATTACCTATCCAACCTTTCTTAAATGTTGCAATTTTAGTCACACTCGACAACCTCCTGTGGCAAACATTCAAAATTTAACACCCTTATTGCTGAAAGAATGCTTTCTTATATCAAGATTGGCATGCTTTCTTCTTAATTTTCTGGTTTCCCATCCGTGCTCTACTATGAAGAATTTATTGGTCTCTGTATTATCAATAGATGTAAAAATTTTGTAGACTTGCATCATGGTCCCCTCTGAGAAATCGCCTTCACAAAACATTGATAAACTTCGTCAGCCTCTCCTCATAGCCTTACCCTCAAACCCAGAATCATCCTTGTTGCTCTGTTGCACTCTTCTCTAAGCATATCTAAGTCTTTTTTTAAATAAGGGGCCCAAATTGTACATATACACTTTTATTGGCCTAACATAGCTATTATACGTTTAGCTTATAACTCCTTGCTCTTGTAAACAACATTGGGATTTTGTTATGCCCAGCATCTTATTAAGCTTCTATTCTTGCTTCCAATCACTGATTAGCTACTTTCAAATTACTGCTTATAATCACACCTAAATCTTTTTCTTGATCCACAGATGCAAGCCAAACCCCATTCATATCGTAGTTAAAACTTTGGAGTAACCTAGGTGAAGAACCTTACACTTTTTACTATTAAAATCATTATCCACTTATGCTGCCCAACAACAGAAGTTTACAAAATCCTTTTGAAATCTTTATACATCCTTCACTATTTCTAACTGAGGTGACACTTTGCTATCATCTGCAAACTTAGAAACCTTGCATTTAAGTCCCTAGTCTAAATTCATTAATATATATATATATATATATATAATATATTATATATATATATATATATATATATATATATATATATATATATTATATATATATATATATATATATAATAATAATATTAATATATATAATATATATATATATATAAATAATATATATATGAGGAACAATGGCCCCAGCA
The DNA here is from genome assembly GCA_015478945.1 of Trachelipus rathkii. Classification (NCBI taxonomy): domain Eukaryota; kingdom Metazoa; phylum Arthropoda; class Malacostraca; order Isopoda; family Trachelipodidae; genus Trachelipus; species Trachelipus rathkii. The sequence continues at coordinate 5,817 of JABUQX010068450.1, read as the reverse complement.
CTGAAACCCTGTGGGACAACACCATTCTTCACTATTTCCCATGATACCATTGCCATTTAGTTGTACACCATGTTTTCTATTCCACAACCACTCTTTAAGCCAACCATGTACCACTCCCACCTAACACATTGCAATAACTTCTTCACAGCCTTATACTAGAACCCTATCAAAAGCTTTGCTAAAGTCGTAAATATATAATATCAACGGATCCTCGTCATGCAGCAGTAATGTTTTCCAAAATTCTGAAGTTTGTCTGACATACCACCCTTCTTGAAAAAACGTGCTAGGAGTCATACAATACCTTGTTATCTCTAAATATTTCTCTATATGACCTTTCAGCAACTTTTCCAGAACCTTACAACCAGAGATGTTAAGCTACCTGGCCTATAATTCCCAAATCTTCCTTACTAAATTTCTTATAAATAGGCACACAGATGCTAATTTTCAAGTCATCTGGTAGCTACCTCACCAAATGATGGATCGCATTAAAAAATCCAATCCAGTGCTTAGCAATGCTGGTACAACCCCCTTCAGAATTCTTACGCATACTATACCATCAGCTTTACTTGGATCAATATCGTCTAGTAAAGATTTGAATATCTTTTACATCAAATTCAATTCTGTAAGTCTATTCGTTACATGCATACAAGAACTCATTGTCTCCAAACTATTAATCTATCTTCCTCAGAAACACGTGAAGCAACATAATCATGGGAAAATATTGAACCACTCCTTATCTGGAACTCACAAATTTTCCAAATTTTAATTGGCCAATTCGTTCTATTCTTACTTTTAAATTATTAAAGCTAAAAAAAACTTCTTCAGGCCTTATTACTATTCTTGCTAAATTTATTTCTGCCTCTCTCTTTGCCTTTTCTCATTGACTGGCTAAGTTCATTTCTATTTTCCTATAATTTTCTAAATCATTTCCCTATTACTACCGCTTGAATATCTTTAAAAACATCTACGTCTTTTCATTGATTTTATCTCTTATCTCTCTATTCCACCAAACAGGTTTTCTCTTTGCCACCCTAATGGGTTTATTTTTACAACACACTGACTGAATATTCATTAAAATCTGCTAAAACTGTTTCCCACATGATAAAAACAGTTTTGGTCTTTAAACCCCTTTATCCCAGTCATTATATGTAAGCATATCTCGAAATTGGTAAAATCACCATTTCGGGAAAATCTAAGATTATTTCCTTAATAGCTTGCAATTTGGGCCCAGATATCACATTCATATTAAATCTAATTATATTATGCGTCACTAACTCCTAAATTCTCCTCAACTCTAATCCATCCACCATACTTTCATTGTTAGTTATATTAAGTCTAGTAGTGCATCGTGTCTTGTGGGTTCATGGACCATCCGGCTCAAAGTTATCTAGTATACAATTTATAAATACAGAACTACAATGGTCCATATTAAAATCACCCTTTATGACTATACCTTTTTCTTTACTGTGGCATGATGTCTCATTTCTTTCACAATTTCCATGTCTAATTCTTGACTCTGGCCAGGATTTCTATAAAATGCCCTTATTCTATATAATTATGTACATAAAGGATAGTCTACCCACACCGATTCAGATATCATGATTTGTTTTAAAAAGTCAGTCAATTAAACAGATTGAATTATTGCTTTTAATAATAAAGCGCCAACACCCCCACCCTTCTTTTCCTCTATGCTGGTATAAATAAAGTGAATATCAGTCTATTTCATATTCCTGAAAGGAGTCTCCATATAATTCTTCATTAACCCATGCTTCAGTTATGCAAATAATGTCTAGATTCTCATTTATGGTATAACTGAATCAGCCTCATCTTTTTATTTCTAAGGTTCATGGCATTTGTGTACAAAAGCTTTTTGAATATTTGAATGCTGTCATTTTATTGCTATTCATCAATATCTTGAACTGTAACAGCACTAGTTTTTATTTCATCTCACCACATATTTACAGTTACACATGCTATATTGCATATCCAATTTTAGCCATCACCCGCCCTTTACTAGTTTTTTGCTTAAACAAGTCTCCAAAACTCGGCTACCGTACTGAAATGCCTGACACCTTTACGACTTCAAGTGAACATCCATTCTGTTGCCAAAAAGATCTTTGCCAGAAAGAACTGAAGGTGAAAAACTAATATTTTCTGAAAAAACAATTCCTAACCCTTTCATTTACACTTAAAGCCCTACTCCCCCATTCCTGACCTGCCCCTAACCTAGGTAAAATCCCAGAATCATGCAAATTCTTTCCACTAGCTTTCATTCTCTGAATCAATTCCTATAATCTGCTATTAATTCTTCTGACATCTATGTCCTATATCATTTGTACCCACATGCACAATCGCATCTAAATCGAACATTTGTAGAATCAATCTCTCTATCTATCCTATCAACAATATCACTCACTCTGGCACCTGGATAACATACTCTCAATCGTTTCTTTTTCTTATTTTGAAAAGTCCTATCTATAGGTATTGTATCATAGTCTCTCCAATTAGCAATGCATCAGTCTTCCCTTTAGAAAAACTCAACATTAACAATTTGGCCCTCTCTGATCCCTCCCCATCTGGAAGACAGTCGACCTGCTTACGCAGCGTCACAGGCTGATGAATTCGAAGATCCTTCATCTTTAAATTATTTTTCGAATTTCTAACAAATCTATATTCATCTGCAGACCTATTATCAACTACTTTATCCTTTTCCCTCTCATCTTCCTGCCTAGGTGAGTCACTATATCTGTCTACCCCTGTATCCCGCTCCCTCCTCGCCTCAACATCCCTACTAACTTTTTTCTTAACCACTCCCTAAAACTCAAACTCAAATACAACTTCCTTCAATTCATTCATATTTTCACTCAAGGTCTTGCAACCTCCTACCTTAACAACACATTCTCTGCATTCGAAACACAAACAGGGCAGCTATTCACATATTCACCTCTTACAGTCCCACAGTTATCATACAGAGCATACATACTTTAAATTATTATTAACTTTACTAACTTGTACCTATTTTACCAACTACAGTTTAAATATAACTAAAGCCTAAAAAGAAATAAACTAATATCTTTAAAAAAAGTTAAAAATTAAACAAGCTTATATCTGGCTTAGCCTAGGCTAGGGATATATAAAAATTATAAGGTAGGCCTACTTCAGAGTATGGCTCTGGGAAACTTAATTTAATTTAAATTATCACAAAACTACAATATTAAAATAACAATTATTAAAGACTGTAATTTTAATACAGAAAATCTATTAATAATCAATGAACCTCCACACAGGATACAATAAATCTCTTAACTCTAAGCTTATGGCTTTTAAATTTAATTAATTTAAATTATCACAAAATTAAAATGTTATTAAAAACTGTAGTTAAACACAGAAAATCCATTTAATAAACCAAATAAACCTGCAAACACACAGTATACAATAAATCTTCTAACTAAGTTGGCCTAGGGTTAGGCTATCTAACTCTGGCCTATTCCAATATTAGTGCTAAATTAATTATAAGAAACTACTTACTAAAAAATAAAAACACAAATTATTAACACCACTATTTACAATCCCCCAGAGGTGGGCACCCCGCTCTTTAAGGGTAGTCCGCTAGCGCACCTCCGCACCTCGAGAAACGTAGTCCGGCTAGCGCTCCTCCGCACTTATTCAGACCATCAAAGCTATCGCAGTCCGCAACGCTTACTCTAATAATGTGCGACTTCACAAAAGTGTTTTAATATTAAATACTACATAGTATATATCCTTACAAAAATATTATGAATTATATTAAAAATTGAATGAATATTTACAAAATCTCAAGGTTTTCTTCTACTTCCTCCTCAATGTCTTCGTCAAAAAACAAGAGATCCATATTACCTTTCAAAAGATTAGCTGCTCAAAATTAAAAGCAGTTAAGGCTGACCTCTTTGCCCTCAAAATATCTCCACCAGTTTACTAAATATTCATTACAGCAGCAGAAAATAGGGGAGGTGTATTATATGTTGGATTGAACAAGTCAACCACATTCTGCTATGCTGAAAGGAAAGATGGCCTTGGTGAGAGGAGTGCTTGGTGTTAGTTCTCTTCCAGCAGGTCCATTGCTAATTTAAAGTCCTCACCTAAATCATTCTGTCTCCTTCTGAAATTTTTGACACCCTGTCACCCATAGAAGGTTTTATTTCGTTTTCAAGATTTTTAAGTAGAATCCATTGAAAGCCTCGACGCCTGCAGAGTCGATGCAATGCTACGTATCAGCTCGGTTGATATATATAATATAATTATTATTATATATATATATATATAATATATATAATATATAATATATAATATATATATATATATTATATATATATATAATAATATATATATATTATTATGTATATATATAATATATAATATATAATATATAATATATAATATATATATATATATATATAATAATATATATATATATAGTGCGTTCCATAAAAAAAAGAGACATTTTTTTTTTTGCTATAATTATTAAACTATTTACTATCACGACTTTTATAATCATTTTCCTGCAATGGCTAGTCCTAGGCTATATTGCCCTGTAAAATTATTTGTTTTGCTTGAAAACTTTGGAAATTATTTGACCCCAAAGTGGTAAACAAAAAAAAGACCATGTAACTTAAAAAAAAGACCACCTTCAAAAACTCCCTTTAGAGTGCCCATATGTATTATTTCGCATATACATATGTTTGAAGGTCTCAATTACTAGATATTAATAAAAAAAAAAATTAAAAAAAAAAAAAAAATAGTTAAATTTAATAAAAAAAATTTTTTTTTTTACCTCAGATTTCTTGACCTCTTCTGATGGAATAGGTTGACATGTTCTACACCCCTCCTTGAATTGGTTTAAATCCCCTACACCCCCTCCTTGAATAGGTTTTAACAAATATGACTATTTGTATTTTTTTTTGAAATTGCTCCCAGAGCATGCGTGTTTGTTGCATGGTCTGGTTGTCAATTTTAATTGATTTTCCTGCTGCCAAAGTATTCTTTATTGGCCCAAAGAATATTTGGGAAGCAGGGACAGTTTCTGGGACCACAGACTCTTTAACACAGAATCGTCCATCACCTAGAAAACTGAGGAAATGGAACAATACAGTGCTAACGTCTTCCCCTTCATCGTGGGAAAATACTTGTTGCAACCTGCCAAGGTAATACTTGGTAGGTTTGTCAAAGTTGACAGCAAAGACCTTGTCTTGGATAGTCTCTCTCTAGTCAACTCTGTTCAAGAGGGTCTTAACTTGTAACATGGAGTTCAAAATTGCTATCACTTTCAAAAAACATCAGTCCACAAATCTTCTTCTTCTTCTTCTTCAATTGTATTAAATATGCATGAAATAATGATTTCGGACCCAGTCTGCAGTAATCGTGAAAGATCTTCGCCTGTGAGGAATAGTGATCAGTGGTGCAATGATGCACCCGCAGCCATTACAGGCTGCAAAAATGATGTTTTTTGCGACGCTGAACCTGCTAGAAACTCTGACCACTTCCTGTCCAGAATAACTGCACTGTCTCCATGTCATAGGGTCATTGGTCCATTTCATGTTTCTTTAAACTTATAAATTAATTATAAGTTGTTAATGCTAGAAAGAAGGAATGATATATACCCGTGAGCAGGTGACTTGACCGCTATTATACTTCGATCTCCCGACTTTCCCCTAATGCACTTTTTGGAATTTTTTTTTTTAATCAAGGCCCTATAGTACGTCATAAGCACACAAAAAAAATAATAATGTATTCTAAAATAATGTTTACTTAAATTTAAATAAAGCTAATTCAATCTCTCTC
>JABUQX010068449.1:0-11329 GCA_015478945.1 Trachelipus rathkii | reverse complement strand
AGTACGGTACAGGCGGCACAGTATGCGAACAGAGTACGCCCAGCAGAAGAAACTTAATTTGATGGAAGCTCAGTGATTTGATGGGTGTTCGCTATTGTTGGATATATAGAAAAATACAGTGGCATGGTCACTCAGTGGTCACCAATTGAAGGGGTAAGGTGACGTCTCAAAACCACCTTCAATTGAAAAAATGAGATGTTGAAGAGAGTGTGCGCGGTCACGATGAAGTGGCGTTTCTTCCCGGGGGCTGCTTAGATTCCTCAGTGGGCTAGCAGCCTCCTGCGCCAGACGCCACAGACTCCCCCCGATGACAATGCCGCGAGCACACTCCGCATCTGCCGGTCCCTGAAATGATTCGTCAGCTTCAGGTGAGGGGCTAGTAGTGCGCGCATTAAGCTCGCTTGGCATGGTTCGACGACTCGGTACGCTACTCGGCAGTTTGTCCGCACCCTGCAGAAGCTTGAGTTACGGTACAGGCGGCACAGAGTGACCGAACAGAGTAGCAGCAAAGAGAACGTAATTGATGGATGTTCAGTGATTTGATGGGTGTTCGGAATCAAATTTGTCGTGGCTGCTTGTTGGTTTCGTTGTGCCACTACAGTGGCACATGATGTCCCTCCAGGGTCACCAATTTGAAGGTTAGTGAGTCTTGTCAGTAACCACCTTCCAATATTAGAATATAGAGTTGAAAGAATTGAGCGTTGCACGATAAAGTGGCGTTTCTCCCGTTAAGCTGCTTAAGATTCGTCGGTGGTGCTAGCAGCCCCTGCCCAGGAGCGCCACAATATCACAGGAAGTTTTAAAAAGTTGTCTCTAATCCCGTGCTTCCGTATTTATACGGCATCCCTAAATTACACAGAAGGAATCCCAATCAGACCAATCATTTCGTCCGCGGAGATGTGTTTTCAAACTCATTAAATACATTCGATTTTCTTTCTCCATTAATTGAAGTCAGAATTTCTATGGGCTTCTTGTCAAATGTAAAGAAATTTTATTGAGGAGTCGGGAGAATTGTTCCAAACGACCATTGTCTGGTCAGCTTCGATGTTACGAGCTTATTTACTAATGTCTCTATTCCTCATGTTTTAGAGTATCTGTCCGAGTTCCTATTGCCAAATATGGTACATTTCTATCCAAAACTTTAAAATATTTAATTGCAATATGCATGCACAAAATGTGTTTTCATTTCGAAATGGAATTTTATCGACAAATTTTGTTGACCAGTCATGGGAGGAAGCTAAGCCCCATCATTGCAACATTTACATGAGAGTTTTACTGAAACCAGGCTTCTTCCACTATTTTCGCAGATATTTTTTGGAAGAGATATGTGGATGACGTGTCTCTTATACCTAAGTCTTTCCCAATTAAATCAAATTCTTCTGCAAATCAACGATTTAACTCCTTCAATCGGAGTTTTACTTCGAAAGCCAGATTCATAACACATTTCTTTTTGGGATCTATTAATTACCCAAACAGGAACTCATTCTAACCTATAAAGTATATCGAGGTAGCCAACTCAAAAATCAACTTCTCGCATATCCTCTATCATCCCCCCTTAATTAAAAACAAATATAATGTAATATGTTCCTTAGGCTTTCCGATCTATTGTGACCCTCCTCACAATTCTTACAACAAAAACTTAATTTATATTTCAACTTCGCGAAAATTAGCCTATCCCCAACATCTTATTAAAAGAAAAACATAAACAAAGCATTATTCCAGTTTCGGATTGAAATTGAAAAACTCTCCGCCTGATTGGAAAATATTAAATGTACCGTTTTCGCCACCTCTTCTGATCCTAATAGTTGATGCTATAGCATTGTTTAACATTTAATTTGATCTTTAAGTTCCCTGACGACTCTCTCACGACCTTAGTCATCAATTAATACTAATAAAGAGAGGCTATGGGCGAGGTTTATCATAGTTCGTGTATATGTGCAATGAAATCATATTATGGAGAAACGTTAAAGTATTTGAAAATTTCGAATCGAACCAGCACAAGGGAGAGTCAGAAGAGGGGACAAAGCAGTGAGTTTTTGACACATGGACGCCGTGAAAGACCATGTTTATGAATTGGATGAAGCATATTTTTTTATTTCGATCAAAGATTTAAGAACTTAATCACATGCTTGAATCATTTATTATATCAACAAGTAAATAATTTTAATTGTACCGAAGGTTTTTTCAATTTTGAATCTTCACCAAAAAATTCAGTTCAAAGATAGGAGTGAATCTTAATAATTAAATAATAATGAATCAACAAGAAAGAGAACGTGACGCCATCCTATAATTTCCTCTGTAACCTTTTTTATACTGTGTTTTTTATAGTAATTTTAAAATGTTAAATTCTTTTTAGAATTAGTTTTAGTTCTTGAGGAGGGGATCGAGCTATTTTAGGTCCCGAAACGTCAACTATCAAGTTAATTTTTCATTCATTAAAGTTTTTTAAAGCGGTTTTAAATTAATTGTCTTAAATAAAACTTTAGAGTCTGAGTTTTTAAGAAGAGGACTCTCTAATTTTTTATGCTTATAGGTATATATATATATATACTAAATTATAAATATATTAATATATAATATAATATATATACTTATATATATAATATATATATTATAATATATTATATATTATAATTAAGTAATAATATATATATATAATTAATATATATATATATATAGATATAGTATATATATTATAAATAATATTATATATATATCATATATTATATATATATAATATATATATATATATATATATATATATATATATTATATATATATAATATATATGATATATAATATATAAATTCTCATCCTTAGAGTCAAAATGTCTACGCGAACAATTCCAGAGGGGCAAGTCCCCTCCTTGCGCCCTAATGATGCGACTCCCATGTTTATAATACAACTTATTGATAATAAGTTTCTTCTTATTATTTACAAAATTAAGGTTCATCTAGATATAGAAATTTAAACATTAACATTTGCCCTACACCCTGAAATAAGAAAAGCTGCTTTAAATACCTTTTATGATGAAATATAACCCCACTTATCAGGGTTTAAGTTCACTAACCTTGGCCGTTGAATTACCTAATTACCTATTCTGACTTACTATTGACTTTTGTTTCCAATACCTACCTAAAAAAAATCAATTATTATTATATTATTATTATTATTATTATTATTATTATTATTATTATTATTATTATTATTATTATTATTATCTTCCTCCTATCCCCAGATTAGGGTGAAGTGCGTAGCATACACTGGAGCAGAGAATAGTAGAAGAACATTATTATTATTATTATTATTATTATTATTATTATTATTATTATTATTATTATTATTATTATTATTATTATTATTATTATTATTATTATTATAAATTTATTTCTATTGTTTGTATCATCTTATAGCTGTATATAATTTTGAAACTAGCCGTTAATTGACCACCATCAACCACCTTGATGTTATAATTATTTTAATTATTTTGAGAGACACTTAAAATTATGAATGAAAAGAAATCTCTTACCTTAGATAAAGTTATTATTGTGCATATAAGCCTTCCTACTCTGATAACACCTAGGCAGATCTGTCTATATATTACTATTAAGCAGGTTATACTTACACAATCTTTTCAAAGATCTTCCTTTTCAAACAATTTGTTTGATGGGTTTAGCTCTTGCGAGTCTCCATTATATAATTATGAACTATTAAATTTAACGATATTTATTTCAGCACATTTATATTTAACACTGCGCTGAATTAGATTATCATTACAACTGTTAAGTCAACTTATACCTTTTAACTGTTGAGAAAACTGTTTATACATAAAATCTGTAAACTGAATACTGCTAGCTATAAATATTATAACGATAAACTGCACCATATATATTAGAACTAACTTCCCAATACGTGACACATCGCTCCTAAATTTCGTTCGTACTTTCGTTGTGCGTATGACGTCATCGTTTTATATTCTTTTTTGTAGAATATAGGAGAATGGGAATTTTTATGCAATGAATATTATAGTTATATAATAATTTAAGTAATTATTTATTATATGAGATTTATTTTATTTATTATAATAATTGGGGAATTTTTAATTAGAGTTTTATCAATAAATTATATTAACCAAAGAATTGAATTTTTTAGAAGAACCCTGCTGGAGATCCATTCGAAGGTGCAGAGTTAAAAGTCTTAGAACTTCCTGAAAATATTTCATTATTGGAGGACACCAAGAGAGAATTCTTTAACGTTACGCTTGGTAGACAGTCTGTCCCTGTTAGAACTGCTAATCTTATTCACGTTCTATCCACAATCACTGTAAGTTTAATTACTTTATAAACATCAATTTACAGTTAATATTACACTTAATACAGCCAACTTACTTTATAAATTCGGCTATAAACAGTTAATATTTAATGACTAATGTTATTTTTCTTGAAGATGGATTGTTTTATTTTTAAAAAATTGACAAAATATAGATTTCTAAGTTAAGTAGATGTTATTGGTATTTGGTACTATTTCTTCTTCTTTATTTTCCTCTTTTCCCCAGATTGGGGGTGAGGTAACTTATTGTTACTTTTCTTGAAGATGGATTGTTTTATTTAAAAAGATTTTGACAAAATATAGATTACTAAGTTAAGTAGATGCACCGAAACATGAGGTCATGTACCAACATCACACCGCAACATTAGGTCATGCACCTGCACCGCACCTCATCTCACTGGTGTTTCTGTCTTAACTTATTTTAGACCTGTGTTATATATAACAAATTTGTAATTATTTGCATTTCCTATTTTTAATTTTTTTTTTCGTTATTTCACATTATTTATCTTTTTTGATGCCCTTTCATAATATATTAATTTATATTGTATATATAATATAATATATTTAACAGATTTCTTTCTCTCTCATTTCTTCTGCATTTCAGAATTTATGTTGTGTTGACAAAAAAGGTATTCTCTCATGGCCTAATCCAACAGCGGAGAAGCTATTTTTTCTTCGTAATAAAGCTCATAACATATCAAGGTATCAATCTTTATATACCGTATATGCGCGACAGCGTGTATTGTATAAATTAATATTAAGATTGCTATTATTATCATACTTTAATCAAATGTTTTAAAATTCCCATTTAAATTTTCTTTGTCCTTCATTCATCTTTTCACTCTTTGCAAAGATGGAAAAATTGTGAAAGAATCTGAAGGAGTTCTTGAACATAATTCTTCAAGGTATATATATATATCATCATCATCATCCTCAACTTCTCCCCAAGACTCTGGGTAAGGTGCGTAACATCACAGGAAACGAAATAAAAGTAGTTGAAGAATATACACAAGCGAAAAGAAAGCCCAGCACTTACCGCCCCTTTATACCTTTTCATGAGAACCGTCGCAGTCCAGAAAATCCACCCTGAGCTTCCACGGGACCGCGACGGCCCTCACTATGGCATACTCAGGTTAATGTGGGTTCACCCTTGGCCAGGTGGGCCACATCCTTATCCCCTCGCAAATCCCGCCATTCACTCCTAGTAAGTTACGTTTCTTTCGGCCTCTGCCGAACTCGCATCTTACCTCAAGGAATTCCATTACTGACCCAATCCAGTTTTTGCAGTCTCCCTCAGCAGGTCGATTCCCAGCACACTCACCAACTATACATCTGCTTACCAACCGACTATCCATCCACCTTTCCACATGACCAAACCAATCTCAACTACTTTCATTTATTCTCTCATTTACCCCATCTTCACACCACACAACGTCTTAATGCGTCCGTTCCCCATTTTCTCAATCTTCTTCTCACACAAAACTCGCCCCTAAGAGTTGTCATCTGAGACATATGACATATGTAATTTAAACGATACCCTATTATTCAGATGCCACCATGTCTCACTACTATACATAAACTCATACTCGACCGTCATACAGTTATCAGCATACCCTCATGTAAGACAACAAGCGCACTCAAGACTAGTCCCTCTTACACTCCACGCAACGATTTAATTGAGCCAGCCACCTTCCTGCCAATTGTTTCAAATGACTTTATTACACAGGACAGTCTTCAGCAAAACATTCGCTAGCATATCGAAGTCAAATTGTCCTCCAAATACTTCTTACCTGCTTCTCCATTAGTACAAACATGATTAAACGTACAGACGAACTTAAATGACTTTAAGATTATCACTGGATGCCTTTAAAAACTTTTATTCAACCCAAACCTCTCCATGACTTAAACAAAATAATATAGTAGACTATCTACTTATAATTCAATCTTACGTAATGGAAACATATTCTTTCATAAAAACGGCTAGATTAAATAATCCAAACCATCTTCACCATGCCGCCACCAAAGATTTTTTTTATTGATTGGCTATTAATCAAGCATAATGTCACATTATCTAAATTGTGTTATGGGTTCTCCTTAATATAAGTTTGTTTTTTTCTTCTTCATATTTATTCCGTCTTTTATGCAAAGCCAATAACCCCAGAATGAGTGTGAGGTCTCTAACGCACGACCATTTAACTGCTTTTGGCCTTCAGTTTGATGATCGAGCTTGGAAGCGGTACCTCTTTTCACTGAAGCCTCTTGGGCTCAATATACTGCTGAATACGTGCAATCCGGAAACCCAAAGTCACTACACAAGGTTCTGTTCACACATTACATGTGAGGCTATGTACAATGAGGATCTTGTACCAGTTTCTCAAAGGAGGTAGAATTATTCATTAATTTGTTCCAGGTTAATTTTTATTCATTTTGTTTTTGTTTTTTTCCCTTTTTGCTATTTTTAATACATAACTTACATATTATTTAGGGCTTTATTTTTTTAATAGAAATTGATTATTAATAGGGTTTTATTTTTTGGCTGGTATGCTAGTTTTATATTATAATTCATTCTCCTTGTTAAATATTTTTGTCCTTGTGTGTTTTAAGTGTATATTGGCACTTTATGGCATAAAAGGATTTAATATTGATGTGATAATGGAGATTGAAGAAGGTAAGACTTTAAAAAGCTCAAACGCTTACGTTTTTCCTTAAATTTTTTTAAGAATGTTTTATTTTATTATTAGCTATTAATGTCTATTGTTAATTTAATATTAAAATAGATATTTAAAATGTTTTAATACTAAACAGAATAGTTAAATGTTGAATTAGTTTTTCATAATAAGTTAAAATTTTGCCTGTGTTATGTTGAATATGTTTAACCATTTTAGTTTATAAATATAAAATCTAATAGCTTTTATTAAATTTGTTAGTTAGTCCTAAATAATTTTAATGTGTATCTGTTCCTGCATATTCCTTGTGATATAGCTTAATATTCTTTTTGTGGTCATTGACAGTGTACACGAGTCCAAACTACATACCGAGATTCAAGTTTTTTCCCGAGGGTACGGATATGGATTTAATACAATGTTCTTTCTATCCTATCTTTTGATTAGGAAAAAAAAAATTAAAATCTTTAGAATTTCCGTTTAAAAAAAAAAAAAAAATTATGATTCAATCTTTTGAACTTTTAATAACTTTATCATCATACTTTGCGACAATAAATAGCTTAAATTCTAAAGAAAATTTTTTTTTCTCCTATTAAAATCTGCAGTAGTAATTTCTCACTCACTCTAACTTGTAGTTTGTGGATGAAATTAAATGCTTTATTTATCTTCTTAATTTTTTTCAGTTATGGTTCTTTCTATATCTGAATTAGCTTCTTTAATATATATATTATAAAATATATTCAGCATTGTTTCTTTCTCTGTCTCATCTCATACTGTGTTTCATATTTTATAATTTATTCGGTAAAGTTGGTGATTTTCCCTCATATTTTTCTAAGACTATTTTTTTCCAAAATATAATATGTTATTAGTTTTGTGATACAGTTTACATTTATTAGGTTTTATAATATAAATTTAAAAAATAAATAAATAAAATAATTTTATATTTGAAATGATTGAAAAATACTAGATTGAAATAATTAAATACATAGTTAACAAGCATTATGTATAAATACAATAATATTAATTCGGTATAATCTTTTTTACCATTTTCAAGATGTCTCTGTGAACTGCCAAAACAGATGGGCTTCAGAACGAAGGCTCAAGAACCTTTTAAGTTAGAACATCAGTTATGTACTTTTCGTCACGTGGTGAGCTTAAAATAATAATTATTTGTTTTTATCTTTTTTGGATTTTATATATAAATATATATATATATATATATATATATATATATATATATATATTATATATATATACTATTATATATTATAGTATATATATATAGATAATATATAGTAATATTATATATATATATATATTTATAATATATATATATATATAATATATATATATATTATATATTATTATATATATATATATAGTATAGTATATATATGGATATTTCTTCTTCATCCTCCTTTTATTTCACAAGATTGGGAGTAAGGTGCGTAGCTGCATCGAAAAGAAAAGCGTAGAAGAATATGACAAAGTGGAAAGAAAGCCCCAGCCTTACCGCCCCCCTCTGTACCATTATATTAGTGAGAACTGTCACAGGCAAAAAAATCCACCCTAGAGTTCATTGGGACTCGCGATGGACCCTGGCACTATGTGAGATCGTTCAATGTAAGGGTTCAGTCCCTTGGCCCAGGTGGGCCACAAACCATACCCTCCTCACAAAACTTCCGCCATTCACTCCTGTTATAACCTTTCTTCTCGCGGCCTCTACCAAAACTCACATTTCTCTTCCTCAAACATTCGTTTACCTGACTCAAGTCACTTTTTCTTCGGTCTCCCAGCGTCGATTCCAACAACTCGCCACAATACATCCGCTTAACCAACCGATAACCATTTCATTCCTTTCCACATGGACCAAACCATCTCAAACATTACTTTCATTTATTCTGCTCGTTTATCCCTTTCTTCACACCACACAACCTCTCTTTTTTTTACAATTTTTTTTACGGTTTTCAATTTTCTTTTTTTTTTCTTTCGTTTATATTCAATTCTTCTCACACATAGCACCCCCCTAAGATTGTATGTCCATCTGACCACATTGAATTTTAGATCTATACCTCTTATTCCAGACCATAGTCTCCACTACCATACAACAACACATTAAACAACATACCCTCAATGTTAAACCCTAGCTCATCAGGTTAAGATTTACTTATACATTCCACCAATCCAAGACCTACATGCATGCCACTGCGACAACTTCCGTACTACACTCTGGACATCATCCGTTCCCTTTTCATGGCCAACATATATAATAAATATTTAAACTCAGATACTTGTTCCCTTTTCATCCAACATATATCCTAAATATTTAAACTCGGACACTTGTTCCAGTTACTCACCATCTAACATAAATTCGCACCGAGGACTGTCCTCACTCACAACCATAGCCTTACTCTTATCTACTTCAAATCCTTTCTTTTACACACCCTGCCAAATCCCTCTACCAATCCTCTCAAACTCTCTTCAGATTCGCCACACAAAACCAAATCATCCGCGTATAATAGGTATGGCACCCTCCGCTCTCTTCCATTCTCCATCATTCTAATACCTTAACCTGCAACTCCTACTTCTAATTCTTTCATAACCCCATCCATATACAAATTGAATAACCAAGGAGACATAACACATCCTGGCCTCACTCCGCTATTAATATTAAACCAATTACTTTCAACATTTATTTTTACACACTTCACTATCTTCTTACATTCTTTTGATTCCGTTCAGAAGCCTACCACCAACACCATATATCACTAACAACTTCCATAGAGCTTTCATATTAATCCTATCATACGCCTGTTGCAAATCGATAAAACCTAAATACAATTTATTCTTCTTTCTCATTTTCTCAATCATTTTGTTTCATTGTAAAAATTTGATCCACACATCTTCTACCACTTATAAACGAAAATTGTTTTTCACCAATCAATCACTCGACTCACTTGACCAAAATACCAGCATATATCTTCCCTACAACACAATAAACTATTTCTTATAATTCCTACAGCTATCATTATCCCTTTAACCCTTATATAAGGGTACTATTACTGCTCTCCTCCAATCCCTCGGAACTATACCCTCCATAAACGCTTTGTTACAAACTTCCAAATCCACTCAATCACCATCTGGCCTCCGTTCTTGATCTTTTCACCAGTAATTTCATCTATACCTGCAGATTTGCCATTCTTCAACTTTCCCACTCTACTCATTACCTCCTACTTACACATTCACTGTCACCTCTTCATTACTGCTAATGTTATCCAGATTTTCGAAGTGTTCCCTCCACACTCTTCTCACATCAATTTCCTAAGTCACGATAACACCATCCCTATTTATTATTCTATGCAAATTCCCGTTACTCTCATTCTTAAATATTTGCGCTTCCTTCCAGAAGAGCTTCTTATTCCTTTGAAAGTCCCCATTCATCCTCCCTCCAAACTGTTCATCTACCTCATTTTTCTTCCAACGTATGCAACTTTTAGTCTTCCTTTTTTCCTCCTTATATATTGCCCCACCAGTTACTTTTGAGACCACATCATTGGCTTTTATCTCATTCAACCACGCCTCATTTTTACTTTTAACAGCTTGTATCACCTCTTCCTTTCATCACTCACTCTTGACATTCTTACTTCATCACATCCACATACTTCTCTTGCACTACTAACATCTGTTTCCTTCAGTTGCTTCCAGATTTTTTCAGTTTCATCGTGCCCACATTCAACTGATTTATTTTCAAATACTCTCACATACTTTTCCTTATTACCTTGTTCACTTAACTTCTCACTCATAATTTCTTCCTAATTTCTTCCTTATCTCTTTCCTCCCCATCCAAGCCCCCCACTAACTTATTCTTACATAGACAACATAGTTCGACATCACCAATTTTACAAACACAAAATCAGTCATGCTTCTCACATAGATACCATCTCTACCAAAAAAAAAACTCTAGTATACTTATGAATACTCTTGTGCTAAAAGAATTTAATATTTACACACATACCTCTCTTCTCACAGAAATCAACCTTAATATAATTCTCATTTTTCCCGCAACCTCAAAGGCACCTGATATACCATCCGTTTTCAATCACCTATTCAACCATTCAAGTGGAAAACCAATCAGTCTGAAACTCTACTCACCCTTCCAAAACATCATTCCAATTATCCCAGAAAGTTAAACTCTCCTCAACATTATCCTCAGGTGGACCATATTTTTCAATGCATACCTTAACCTTCTCAACTTAATATTCCAAAACTCACACAAACAAACTCCAGCAAAGCTCTGTGCAACAAATCACTCATCAGAATCGCCACTCCTTCTCCCT